>LJIJ01001964.1:0-33276 GCA_001718145.1 Orchesella cincta
AACGTGCAGCAGTCCATTTTTTAGGCGACTTTGTTGGGTGTAGGATTGAATGAAAATCTGAAGTTGAACCAAACCAAATAAATTACAATATACAAATAGATTAATTGAATATGAGATAATTAATATTGAATGTCGGGAACTAAAATAATGTTCGTCTTATTTTTATAAATTCGAAGGCAAACGTCTTTGCTCAAAACGCAAGAAAAATATGGAAACTAGCGGCAATGTTCGTGATAGGTATAGAGTAATAAAATGTGTTGGAAATATTAAGTAGTAACGTTAGCATTACTTACGAATCTGACTAAAACTTTGTACATAATATTAAGGAAAAATCGTAGTTACTTTAATCCACCGCAATTAAACGCCTCCGTCATTGTATTTTTAATTAAATTTTGAATTTAAATACACTTTAAAAAATTCCAAACTAAGATTAATTGACTTGTGCATTACCCTCATTCATAACTAACACAAAGTCCTAATGAATATAAAAGCAATGAAGGAACCGGAAGTTTTCCCTTCGCTCAAAAATGATTTGCAGCCTTGTCTCATCATCGTCAAGCTCCGAGTTGATATGCAGTTATTTGGGTTTAGCGTAATTATTTTTAGATATTTATAAACATAAACGATGAATGATTTGTATTCAAGCTCTCACATAATAATACATACGTAAAATGCATTACTTTACTCGAAATTTTTTACTATTCATCACACATAAAGTAGTTGTGAAAAGCCAAACAATATTGACTTTAAGGAAGTTAAAATAATCTGCTTTGGGGCTAGTTGAGATGTTGGAGTTAAACGCTGACTATAATTACTCATTAGTTTCTGCAGTGATGCATGTTTTATAAATTGCTTTAAAAAACGTTTCGGATTGTCAAAAAATCGTTTTCGTCTTGTAAGGAAGTGTTAGTAGCGACTATATAGATTTTCCTACAGCATCGTTCTTTGGTATAACTCACACCCCAACATACAGCGAAACCTGCAGTTTTTTATGTCGCTTAAAATCCTAATACAAATACAATAAAAGCATATTTTCCACTTGTATTTGTAGTTTTAAAGGTTTTCTTCTATTTAACACACACTTAATAGTCCAGCATATATCAATGGATATCATAATGTATAAACTTTCTTACCATGCCCCTCAGCCATTTCATACGTCCTTGTTTACACTATTCTAAATGCACATTGCTTTCTTTCGTTGCGAAACTTTCACTCACAATTACCAACTAAGCCATCATGGTGAAGAATGAACACCTTCGTTTGGGCCTATTGCTCGGGTAATAAAATTTGTAGATCGTATGTAATTTTTGGCAAAAATATGAGTAACATTGACGTCATGTAATAATAAATATATTTTTGGTTTTTTATTGAATATAAAAATGAAAACGGTAAGCTAAAATTGTAGACTGTTACAAATTAAACACACTTTTTTATTTTCTTCTCCTCAGCTTGAATAAAAACACTATACTATATAGACATTAAATACAATTTTATTTGCTACTAAGAATACGCTAAAAATATTCTAAATGGATTGTTTAATTTTTTTGTTCTTATATAAAAGAAATAAAATCGCATTCATATTCTACAATTAACTCTCACGCTCTAATACCTTTACACTATAAAAACAATTTGAGTTTTGTAGAAGCTTTATTTTTAGTTTTTGGAACCACTTAAATAAAGCTATTACAAAACTCAAATTGTTTTATAGTGTAAGGTATTAGAGCGTGAGAGTTAATTGTAGAATATGAATGCGATATTTTATTTCTTTATATAAGAACAAAAAAATTAAAACAATCCATTTAGAATATTTTTAGCATATTCTTAGTAGCAAATTAAATTGTATTTAAATGTCTATATAGTATATTGTTTAATTCAAGCTGAGGAGAAGAAAATAAAAAGTGTGTTTAATTTGTAAAAGTCTACAATTTTAGCTTATTACATTTTCATTTTTATATTCAATAAAAAAACCAAAAATAGTATTATTATTACATGACGTCAATGTACTCATTTTTTGCCAAAATTACATACGATCTACAAATTTACCCGAGCAATAGGCCCAAACGAGGTGTTCATTCTTCACCATGATGGCTTAGTTGGTAATTGTGAGTGAAAGTTTCGCAACGAAAGAAAGCAATGTGCATTTAGAATAGTGTAAACAAGGACGTATGAAATGGCTGAGGGGCATGGTAAGAAAGTTTATACATTAAGATATCCATTGATATATGCTGGACTATTAAGTGTGTGTTAAATAGAAGAAACCACTGTTTACCACCTCTAAAAGCCAAAAGAAAATGTCAAATAAAAATAAAAAGAAGAAAACCTATCTTTAAAAACTACCAACGCAAGTGGCAATATGCTTTTATTTTGTATTTGTATTCAGATTTTAAGGACATCAAAAAACTGCAGGTTTCGCTGTATGTTGGGGTGTGAGTTATACCAAAGAACGATGCTGTAGGAAATCTATATAGTCGCTCTACTAACACTTCCTTACAAGACGAAAAGGACTTTTTGACAACCCGAAACGTTTTTTAAAGCAGTTTATAAAACATTATCACTGCCGAAACTAATGAGTATTTATAGTCAGCGTTTAACTCCGACATCTCAACTAGCCTCAAAGCAGGTTATTTTAACTTCCTTAAATATTGTTTGGCTTTTCAAAACTACTAACGATAAATGTGATGAATAGTAAAAAATTTCTAGTAAAGTAATGCATGTTACTTATGTCATAATATTTGAGAGCTTGAATACAAATCATTCATCGTTTATGTTTATAAATATCTCAAAATAATTACGCTTAAACCAAATAACTGCATATCAACTCGGAGCTTGACGATGATGATGAGACGAGGCTGCAAATCATTTTTGAGCGAAGGGAAAACTTCCGGTTCCTTCATTGCTTTTTATATTCATTAGGACTTTGTGTTAGTTATGAATGAGGGTAATGCACAAGTTTCAATTAACCTTAGGTTGGAATTTTTTAAAAGTGTATTTAAATTCAGAATTTATTTAAAAATACAATGGCGGAGGCGTTTTAATTGCGGTTGATTAAAGTAACTACGATTTTTCCTTAATATTATGTACAAAGTTTTAGTCAGATTCGTAAGTAATGCTAACGTTACTACTTAATATTTCCAACACATTTTATTACTCTATACCTATCACGAACATTGCCGCTGGTTTCCACATTTTTCTTCCGTTTTGAGCAAAAACGTTTGCCTTCGAATTTATAAAATTAAGACGAACATTATTTTAGTTCCCGACATTCAATATTAATTATCTCATATTCAATTAATCTATTTGTATATTGTAATTTATTTGGTTTGGTTCAACTTCAGATTTTCTAATTCAATCCTACACCAACAAAGTCGCCTAAAAATTGGAATTGCTGCACGTTGGTATTACTGAAGTTTGATTACGGGTTTAAGTTTTACGTTTAAAGTGAACGAAAGTTGATCCACAATTATGTCAGTCAGTTCAAAATCGAAAAAAAATTAATCAGGTAGTGATCTGGAATCATAAAATGCAATTATTAAATTACAGTTCGTTCTATAATACATGAATGAAGAAAAAAATACGTTCCTTTGATAAATTATCGTGGTGCTATTACTCACTCTGATTAAATAACATATCTTCTGTTATTTCAACCAAGAAGCATTTCTTCTAACACAGCCTTCAATTTCTCTGATTCTTCTTTATACTTCTGTTTCTCCTGTTTTTCTTTCTCCAATTCTTTGTTGTGCTCTAGTTTTTCTTTCTCCAGATTTTCTTGAAGCCCCACAATCATTTTCACCTGTTTCTGCACGGTGCTTGAGCTCATGTTTTTCATTTTCGAGCTTGGACTTTTCTGTGTCATTTTTATTTCTTCATCCCTCTCCCGATTACACTTCTCCTGCAGCTTCTGCCTAAACTCTGCTATCCGTTTCTTATAATTCTCGACTGAATCATGGCAGATCTCTTCATTTCTAATAGCTGGATGAGCAAATCCGACGTCATTCTGGGTAACCAAATCAGTGTTACTTTCTCCATTTTCTTGAGTTGTAGGTGCAGTAACAACTTTTTCCTGCACATGCAAATCGTTTCGGAGTACAGGTGGTTGAATTGGTATTGAGGCATTTGTGTTGGGCTTCGGGTTGACACTATCAATTTCTGCCAACAGACCGTCAATCGATTGTCCTGGAAACAAAGTGAATTTTGCCAAACGAGCTTCCACGGACACGTTTGCTGCAGCCTTTGCAATTTTGATTCCTTTTTCAAATTCCACAACGACGGTAGAAATTCCGTGCTTACACTGGTTTGGTTTAGCAGCATCAAACATCCTCAGCATACTTGAAGTTAAAAGGAATTAAAACGTTGGTTACGTGATGACAACGAAATCAGGATAAATCATTAGTTTATTCTTTTACCGAGACGACATCCAACGCAAAGTGGACGGGCTTTGGAAGAATTGAACGCAGAACTTGACCTTGCCACGGAGAAATTTGGTATAGCCATGATTCCTAAAATTAGCAGGTCCTGCTTTGCGAATCATACCCGGCCAAAGCGGACAACCACGAGCAATCCTACCCATCACTAGGCAACCTTCGAAGTACTTTTCATGTCGTTTAGGACCAGGAACCTATAGACCCATAATGGAAAGTTTTAACCATGTTTTGTTTACGGTTTCAAGTTGATGATGATGACAATATATTTCACTGTACTTTTTTTGGCGGTGATGGTTGTTTACGTTCTTTGGAAATCTGGTGTATCATAGACAAAGCTCGTTCTACGGTTGATAACTGCAATTCAGGTTGTGAAAGTTGAATAACCGCAGAACATGAACAAGCCACATTCATCGTATCCGGTCGAGAATCTATTCGTAAAATCTCAGGTTCACGCTTAAAAATGATTCCAGCTCCATTATGAGTACTGCTCCTTTGCTCTGAAACTATTTAATTACAGAGATTGACTATACGTGCTGCAAAATGTAATAATTTCATAGGACTATATAACTAAAATGTTTAGAATATGAAGTAAATGTTACCAGGAGAGTCATTCCTTGCTTTTTTCGGCGAACCCTTTTCGTTTGACAAGTGAGACTGACTTGATTTTACAATATTCCCCTCTGACGGACAACTTGAATCTCGGCTAGTATCACTACTAGAGGATCGTGAGCTACTACATGTTGTGCAGTCGTCACTACCGGATGATGATGATGATTCAATCACCCTTTTGGACATTTTTCCTCACAAAAACTTGATTTATTAACTTTTAGTTAGTTAGTGAGAACGGAATACTCGAACAGCGAGCATATAAATGATTATAATATATGGTGTCATTCCTTTCCATTCAATTATTAGAATTTAAAAACTTTACACTTAAATGCAGACTATCACAAAAAGTGACAGATTACATTAGAGGTACAAGTCCACAAGTAGATACTTTGTGGAAATAATTGAGTCAATTGATTAACTGAGGAATAAATATTACAGAAAAATGAAATGTAACTTCCGAACATACCAAACCACTTCCCAATACAATCGTGTAAAGTTCGTTGCACATCTTGAGAAATGAGCTGAAATAGGATTACATACACGTCCAGATAGTCTAGGTTTGTATAAATACTGTGGGAGTCACCCGACGTAAACAAAAATAATCTGAACTAAAAGATCGAGTTCTGCCTCTGGTAGCAGGAGTGGGGCACTCTCAGATTAAACTGTGTAAAAGCTTATGATGCAACTGCTTCAGTTACAAGTGTATAGCAGTCACATATTTTCTGAGTGAACATGTGTAATATTTAGTATTACTTCAACGGAATAGAACCAGTTGCTTGAAACGGTTTTATATAACCTGTAAGAAGTTATATTCTTCTGCGAGCAAAGCATATATATATTCCGAATGTATGTACATCCGATTGTATTTTACACAAGGTTGAATATAAAGATGGAATGGAAAAATGTAGATAACCGTCCAGTTAAATTTTTATCCTATAACTTGCATGGGGCTAATGTGGCATTATAAACGTCACAATTTCAGTTCAATTTTACTGAAAAACTAATACTGTCAGTTGGTTTGCATTTCATTGGTAAATCGATTTTTGAATTATTCATTCAACAAACTTAGAGCCATGACAAAAGTGCAGTGTTTACTGCACTCCAAAAGTACGTGATTTTGAACTATATTTCGACCTGTGTTTGGAAGACATTTCCATAGTTGACGGGATGACAA
Organism: Orchesella cincta; assembly: GCA_001718145.1. Classification (NCBI taxonomy): domain Eukaryota; kingdom Metazoa; phylum Arthropoda; class Collembola; order Entomobryomorpha; family Orchesellidae; genus Orchesella; species Orchesella cincta. The sequence continues at coordinate 6,205 of LJIJ01001964.1, forward strand.
GTATTATTTTATATTTATCTTTATTGCAGGCTCATTCTTGCACAAATAATGCACGATGACAAGAACAAGCAAGAAAAGACCAATGTACACCAAAATCACCGGGTTTTCATCTGGAGAAAACTTATAGTGCGTTTGATTTCTTCAATTCGGTAATAATGTATCATTGATTTCGTTTCATATTACAGTATTAAATGCTTTGTGAAAGCCATCAGGTAGCAGAGAACTACAATTACAAATGCATTTTAGTTCGGCTAAAAATTAACTAATAAGTTAGAAAATTGTACAAAATTTAAACTTTATTAATATAAATTGTAGCGTTTATTTCTTCGTTTGTTCTTTATTACTGTGTTGCTCATTGCCCCAGCAAAAACTAACGAAATTGAAATCGCGAACGTCTTTGCCAATCATCACGCGCTCTATTATGCGCTGCCAAACCCGTGCAACTTTTTGCATTATTCTTCTAAGTTCTTTTAAAACCATACTTTAATCTAAAGCTGATCCAACCGAATTGAGTAAAGTTAGTCATTCGTTACACCCAAAATGATTTCACTGGTAATTTTTATTTATATGGCAATGGTAAGGCGATTTACCAAGTGATGACATTGTTCGTTAGCACCGGGCCCCAAGATTTGGGACAGAAGATATTTCAAAAATGAAATAATTAAATGTATCATAACAACAGAAATAATGCTCTCGAATTATTTCGAATATTACAACTGATGTACAACTGATCATAAGGCTTTGCTTGCTCAGATTGTTTTAAAGTTTCTTCATTTCCACAAACCCGAGTCAGTTAAGGTTTTTCAATCATAATGGGACGTAGATGTGCTATTACGTCTTGCTATAATTATGGAAAGAAACCCATTGATACCATCCACTCATTTCCAACTTGGAATCCCTTTCAACGTTTATGTGAAGATGACATCCAAACTCAAAGTTGCAGAGGTGAATTTGGACAACTTTGGTCTCTGCTGCCGCCACTTCCATCATGAAGCTTACAATATTACGAAGTCCGAGTTAAAAAGTAACCAAATCTGCAGATCAGGGACTCTGAAGGATTATGCAGTTCCTTCAAAGTTAACTTCGAGTGAAAATGTGGCATATACGACTACATGAGAGTCCAAACTGGTATAAGTGACTATATAAATGATACGATCATTTTTCATGCACATTTATGTCACAAACTTTTTATTCAATTGTTTCTTTATCCAGGTATTTCAAACGATCATGATTACTGCCTCAACATCACAACATCTTCATTCAGCATAATTTAAGCATCATGGAAAATGCGTCCCTAAAATGGAAAATCGAAGACCAAACTATTATCATCGAGAAGAAGAACAAAGAAATTAAAAACCTTCGTCGGAGCCTGGCTAAATTGACAGAAAACTGCTCCACCATTCAATCTCAACTAACCAATGCATCTGCAAAAGCACAGAACATGATAAAACGCTCCTCAAAAACGTGAAAGAAAAACTAACGCTCGGACAAATTAGATTGCTATCCGATGAAAACGTTAAAAAAGTAAACTGGAACGATGAGGATAAATCCAAAGCAATTGGGTTATGGGCAGCATCCTCAAAGGATACCAATTCATGAGGGATGTAATTCAAATGCCATTACCTGCTCCCCGTTCCGTATACCGCTGGTTACAAGAGGTTCCAGTGTATCCCGATCAAATGATTGTACCCAGCATGAATATTTTAAAATCCAAACTGGAAAAGGCCACCCATATGACGCGGCTTTGCTGCATTGCTATTGACGAGATGTCTATTGATCCGCGTTACTGTTATGATCATAATCAGGACCGCATTTTCGGAGGCGAGAAGAACGTCACTGTCATCACTGTTAGAGGATTGTGCTATGCTTGGAAGCAAGTTATATATTTCACATTCGACTCCTCGATTTCAGCAGTAACATTGCGTAACATAATACGTCAACTTTATGAAGTTCATGCGGAAGTTGTCAGTGTCACATCTGACATGGGTTCTAAAATCAAGCTATGTGGAAAGAGCTAGGTGTTGGACGTGTCATTGGAGGCGTCATAGAAAGCACGCGATTTAAGCATCCCAACACTGGTAACAATATCTGGGTGTTTCCCGACTTGCCACATTTGGTGAAGTTACTGAGAAACCACACAATGGATAATGGTATTACAATTGAAGAAGGAGTGGAGCTGAATAAGGATTTTTTCCGTGATCTTATTATGAAGCAAAACGAGGAATTCAAGCTGACATTTAAACTTACGCACAAGCATATCAACTGCAAAGGAAAACAAAGACAAGCAGTTGGTCCGGCATTTAATGTTTTCTCTCGACCCGTTGCAGAAGCAGCCACGTTTATTTATCCCCATAATGAAACGAAAGGGAAAATTGCTGCCTTCATACAACTAGTGAGTGACTTTTGCGATTTAACAAACTGTAGATCGAAAGTAAAAAGCAATCCGTACACATCACCTTATGGAACCTACCAAGCCGAGCAGGATGAGCTACTGGAAAGAGCATTCACTGCTTTTTCGACAATGGTTGTAGGTCAACGAAAACGAAGGACATACGCTCCATTTCAAAAAGGGCTACTTATGTTTATCATCTCTTTGCGTGGATTACTTAACGATGTAAAGCAGCCTCCAGCAATGCTAAATTTGTTATACCAAAGAATATGAACCAGAATTTGCTGGAAAACTCATTTAGCAGATTGGGGAAGTTTTGGAGGATTTCACCAGAATCCAAATGCTGCGGAAGTCGGCCATCGAATCAAGAAATTACTTCTGAGCTGGAACTTTGTGACGCCCAGAGGAACCCGGTAGCCATTGAACCAAATGAAAATGACAATTCAGATTGCATAACATTTATCCATGCCAAAAGCAGTGAGAAGCCACCTGTGCAGGAATTTAATGAAAACATTCACGAGCTGATGGGGCTAATAAATACGAAATTGAACCTGTTTTCGTTATTACGAGATAATTTCGGAACAATGGAAGTTTGTGAAGAGGGTGGACGAGAGAATGTTGCTGGGTTTATTGCCAAAAAGTTAGCAGAAGACTTTCCCCAGCTCTCCAAGGTTGGTTCAGGGGAGCAAAGAGATCAATTTTGGGTTTCCAGAGTCTCTGCAGCCCTAACGGAACCCTCATTATATTGGCAGCAATGTTCAAAAAGTTTGATGAGTTTTTGAGGCTGCACATGGAATTAACAAGGTCAATAAAAATAATGGGCGTTCGTAAGAGTATGATTGACGCTATCGGATTGAGTTTTCCTGATGTACACTTGGACATCATCAAGTATTTTGTTGGAACCCGAACTAACATACGGATCAAGCACATGAATCAACGGTTAGAGAACGCAGCATTCATAAACGAAGAGGATCTCGAATGTGAGAGGTTAAGTGAAGAGGGGGAACAGTTGCTCGGATTCTTACAGGAAGAATTCAATTAAAAGTTGTTAATTTGTTGTGTTTATGTTACTTTGTTATATATTATATCCTTCTCCAATATTACAATTTTTTGAGGTATTGCCCGCATGGGTTAGTTACAATGTAGTTACTAAATTGTTGTAATGAAGTTGCCATGATTGCTTTTTTGGCAAATAAAACTGATAAATGTTAGTCCCAAATGTTTGCGCCCAAGAATGCATTGAAATCTGAGTCTTGTCATCACTTGGTAAATCGCCTTACCATTGCCATATAAATAAAAATTACCAGTGAAATCATTTTGGTTACACCTTTCCCCTAAAACCGGGTTTGATTTGCTAGAGCTCAATAGTTGTAAATGTGGCAATTTTTTCACAAAGGAAATACTACATACAGCTCAGAAATCATACTTCTGAAATTAACTTTAATAATAATAATTAAAAGTTGGACTTCCGCGGAAAGAGAAAAAGATTTAGGAATGCATCGCATCGAGGTTAATTGGTTTTTCGAAATCGCGTTATAACTTCCATGCCCTGCACTTTCCGACTAACGAGGATATGGTCAGAGGTGATTCTGGCCGATTGGGCTGAGACCCATGGAGCAAGCGTTCATTTACATGAGAAATGAACATACTTACAATATGGTGTGCTCGCCGACAAGCGTTTGGGAAAAAATCGAAAATTTCAGATTTTTGCCGAAATGCAAAATCCTTATGCGATTTAACATGGGGAAATCCAAATTTTTAAGGGTTCAGGCTAGTATTTTTGTCAGAAAATCATGAATTTAGCGTAAACACCCGTTCGGAAGGCTTAGAAAAGACAAAATATTTATTTTTATCAATAATTAGTTTTTTAAATTACTGAAAAAATTTCGAACTCTTCTAATGTTGCCAAAAATAGTGCACAAATTCTTGCTGGAGTTCTATTGGCCTTCCAAACGGTTGTTTACGGTAAATTCATCATTTTCTGACAAAAATACGGAAATTTTGAAAATTCGAAATTTCTTGAAAATCTGCCTAGCTTAAACCCTTAAAAATTTGGATTTTCCCATGTTAAATCCCATAAGGATTTTGCATTACGGCAAAAATCTGAAATTTTCGATTTTTTTTTCCAAACGCTTGGTGGTGACCACCCCATATTGTAGGTATGTTCATTTCTCATGTAAATGAACGTTCTCCATGAGTCTCAGCCCAATCGGCCAGAATCACCTCTGACCATATCCTCGTAAGTTATTGATGCTACAAGGTACCTCTCGCCTCCCTCAACAAGCAATCCCTGAAAAAATCTTAGCCGGAATCCGCGGGTTCATATTTTTTTATTAGGGTTTAAGTTTGACCAGGTAAATCCAATTAACGTTTACTTGTTCCTCCTGAATTCGGAAGGCAACTTCATAAAACAAATAATTGTTTTTCTACTTTTGCATGTTAGTAGTATTCATAACGTTACATTCACCCACCAATTTTCACATGTGAATAATGTATGGTTATGGAGTTATGCTGATAGAGTTAGTATATATATCTACACCATCTTTTTATTTCGCTCTTTTCAAATTAAAGAAGTTACGTTATCAAACTTGATGCAACCATTGCGACAATTGCCATTTAAGACCGAACTTCGCACAACTTTTGGACGTATTCGAATTAAGGTAAGGTATTTTTTAAAAAATACGTGGACTTTTTTCATCGAATGTTCGAAAACATGCTTAAAAACTGTCCATATTTTACATGCACAATGATGTAAAAAACTTGTCAGATTGTATTAAATACAATAAATGAGTACAATAAAACACAACCTAGATAACTTTCTACATTGAAAGTACCTGAATATCGGGGAAATCCTAGCAATTTTTACAATTCGAATACCATTTTTCTTCAAACTATAGATATTGCTTCAAAAAAGAGTTTACGTATACGTATTCACGAAAAACAAGGAAGACTTGTACAAATGTTTTTCTAGCGATGGGAACTTAACATTCCACAATGTTTTAGCCAGTACTTTGGGCACTACCTGGAATTTTTTCGACGAAAATCTGATATTGGTAAAAATAATGCTAAACCAAACACGGTTTTAAACATTCTGCTCCCTGTGTATCTTTCTTGCATGTCTATTTCAAAAGCTACTTCGTGTTGATTAAATCCATTTAAGCTGTATTAAATCTTATACTCACCAAAATGGCGCTTGCCCGTGGTTCCATCCAAATCAACTTTCTTATCCAAAAATTCAACTGCTCCTCCTTTCCTTTTCAATTCGAAAAAACTCAAAATTTCCAACTGGTTTTAACCTCCGAATACTACAATAAAAGCAAAATTTCTAAGCTAGTTTGGGAACACGTTAAACTCTCACTTATTCTCATCGTTTTGCTTACTTTTTGGAGGCTTCAAGCTCTCTTTTCGAATTGGAAACAGAATCGTGACATGGAGCAGCTTGGAATTCTTCTGATTCTAGTTGCCGTTCCTACCGTTATATCATTTGCATACAGAACAGCCCAAACGTTTAGAGAAGAGGCATGCTACCTGGTCACGCAATCCTTTAAACTTACCAACGTTGATCAAAATCATTCAAAATTAGAACACGGGGAAATATTTATTTATTCCTTTTTCGTATCCTTTCTCTCCTTTCCTGTAGCCGTGCCTTGTCTGCCATTTATAACGGATTATGAGCCACTACAAGTTCTAATTCGACTGCTGGGCAGTTTATTGTTGCCCCAGTTCGATGAAATCTTGCTCACCCTCTCAAAAATTCTAGCAGCTGCAGCCTACGCAATATACACGTTACACGGGGCAATGGGAACCATTTTCGTTCTTTTGACATGCATTGCATTCAGCGACTGTATAATGATTGGAAGTCGAAAATTACGAAAACTGTCAACTTCCAAAACTACATCATTTGAGGAGTCATTCAAACTCTACAGAATTCTACAATGTTTAATTCCTCTCGCATGTCTAATAACAAAAGACGCCCTGGGAGTGGTAATCGGAATGGGAGCTCTGCTTACAGCATCAAATTCATATTTCATAATATTTTTATATGGGCAAATTCCGTTTCTAATGTACGTAGCCTGCTGTCTTGTCGTCGTATTCATTTTCGCCACTGTATTTCTTATGACACGGCTTGCAAGTATGCCCAATACGGATACACGTCAATTTAGAGAAAATTGGCGGAGACGACAGTTGCGGAGAAAGGAGCGCTTAATGTTGAGATCTTGTGCTCCTCTTGGTTATTCTCTGGGATCTATTACAAGGATAGTTAAAGCAAAAACAGCTTTGACTATTTCCGATATGTTTCTCAATGGTGTTGCATCAATGGCATTAATGGGAGATTTCCAGCGGGTTCATTAAAAAATCGAAAAATTACAGCTTAAAATATTTTCTCATTTGGGTTATTTAAATGAATGTATTTTTGAATTATGAAAAAATTAAATAATAAATTGTAGTCAATCATTATAAAGTTGTTTAAAAAAATGTATATTCATCTTTCAGGAAAACTAAGATATTTTAAACATAATGATCACAACATATCTCTTTGTATGTTCATTTTATGCTGTGCATGTCATGAAAATCGATTTGCTCCATGAAATAAAAATCCATTTCTAATATTACTTTTATTTTGCTTTCCTTTGGATTAGCTACATGAAATATTTTGCATGTAAAAACCTAAGGTAAAACAGCAATTGTAAAAACAGGTAAACGAAAAGCTTTCCTTTCGCCTTGAAACCTATCGATTGGGTGAAGAAAGCTGCTTGCTAGTATTATATTTACATGATAGAAGTATAAAAACAGACAACTTATTTATCCAACGAGATACCACATATGTTTCAATTTGTCCTTCATTTGCACGAGCAATTTCCTTTAAACGAAAAACAAGATGACTAACTATGCTACGAGTGGCTTACTTATATAGTGGATGAGCACGAAAGCACTGTTTTTAGAACAGGAATTTTCAAGTTTTATTTCAGCACATGGTTTAAAGTGTATTAAGAAGCATACAAATTGAATTTTAGAGAGAATTTCAGAAATTTAAAATGCCTTTCCCAGCCAGCACAGCAGCGCTATCTAGCATGCGCACCAGCTTTTGTGATAGAGAAACCTCCACTCCTCCCGACGTCATTGAGGCGATTGAATACTCAAAAATCCAGAAATATCTCGCAGCCAATTTAAAATGCAGCGTGAAACTACATCAAGAAAAAATTCCAGCCCATTTTGGAAAGATATCGGGTGTTCTAGTTTTTGAAGCTCGGAAACAAATTTCTCACAGTGGAATATTCGTCCTTGTGAAAGGTCTCTCCGTTTCTAAGAAAACTAAGAAGGATGACAGTGGCAAGAAAACTGGGCAATCCCCTTCTGTGTTGAAATTCACTGTTGTGTGCACTAAAAGTGAGAATGAAACAAGCGAGGCATATAAAATTGAGCTGGGAACAGAAACATATCCTTTGGAATTGGTGGTAAGAAAGGGAAAATTGGAAGAATTGCCACCACCTATGATTACCCCAGAGGGAAAGCTAGTTTACCTATTTCAAGCATTTCTGGTTGTTGATGGAAAGCATTTTGCAGTGGGAGAGGTGAGCGTGCCTTATCAAGGGCATTATAACCTTCTAGATTATCCTGCAAAGCCAATAAAATTGGGGGTACAGCTTGTCTACAAGAAAGGCTATCTCAGCCGAAAAAAGGGGGCTGATATCAGCCTAACTTGTGATACATCTGGATATTTACCAGGAGAAATTATTGGTTTCATGGTTGAAACCAAAAATCCTGATCGATTGAAATTAGAGTGGAAGGTTGAACTGGTGGAGAAGCTTTGGTATCAGGTTCCCACTCAGAGACAGTCTGATTGGATTCAGAAGGTTTCCAGGAGACTTTCAGTAAAAATGAGGGAAATTTCGATAGTTGGAGCGAAAAAAAAGGGAAGAGAGAGGCAGGAGACAAGGAATATGACTTGGAAAGGAATGCTGCGTGTGCCAGCTGGACAGACTCCAAGCTACAAGCATGATTTCCTAAATAGTGTGAGCTACATTTTGAGGTTGATGGTAGGCGTTTTGGGAGAAAAGGGAGATGATGCTAAAGTCATAGGAGAATGTCCGATTTACATTGGGACAGTTCGAAGGGTTGGGTCTGGTTTTGAAGATGAAGAAGAGCAAGAAAGAGGCAATGCAATTTCTCATGTCGATTTAAGTTGCAATGGAGCTGGAGGGGGTTATTTAGTACCTCCTATCTGTCCCTCTATATCATGTGGGGCTATTTGCGATATAAATTTAGCATCGTTGCCAATTTCTGGTGAGGATATTCGGGAAAGAAGGTCAAGGTCAGAGTCTGTTTCGTCTCTGCAGAGCTATGACTCACGAGTTCGGATGCCGCCATCATACTCTCAGCTGTCGTCTAGGCGGTCGACACTTGAAACTTGTAAGTAGATTTGTTTATTATTATTTATAATTTTAAACAATGTGCTAGAAAGTCAATAATATTTCTTTTGTTTTCGAATAGTGCCACCGACGTACGGGGAACTGGAACATACGTTAATGCCTCAAAAAGAGAATGAACAAAGTAACTAGAAGGAATTCACGTGAAATGTACAGATACAATTAATTATTTTATTTTTAAGCTTAATTGTGTGACTAGTGAACTAATTTTAAATGTTTTAAAAATTGACTTAAATAACTACAAATTGAAATTACTGTTAAACTGTAGCTCCCAAATGGACATGGGTCTGCTTTTTAAATCTAGTTAAAGACTACCTTGAAGATTAAGAAAAGAACCTAGGCTTTATATAAAACAGCACGAAACTCATATTGTGAATCACTTTGATTACGCACGTGAAAATAACACAAATGAGTGCTAATGAGTCTGTGACGCAGACTAGTGGATAATTATGCCGACGAACAGCAATTAGAATTTTATAGCTTTCTACACTACAGTGCAAAGTTATTCGTCGCATCTCTGGCCACTTAAGCATATATCTAATTGAAATGTTATTGCTCAAATATTTGACAAATTAAAAAAACACAAAATAAAGTTAAACCTTACTGAATTACTTCAACCTGTAACGTGTAAAACAAGTGCTTGCACTTCTTAAGTTTAATCATGAACGCCTACGTAGCAGACTACTGAACAACCGTCTGAGTGCTTTATAGTCAAACCCGGAAACTAATAGTTGCGATACGGAATGACAATGCCTCATTAAAGAAAATGTCTACACCACATCATCAAAGCCGTATTAGCTTGATACATTACTTAGGCAACAGAAGGCTGTATTATGAAGTCTACTGAAATTTGTGCTTTGGTTTTTTATACCTCATTTATATTAGCAAAGGTTGACTGGCTAGAGGTAAGAAAACATTAAGGCTGTATATGAAATCAAAAACTGTATCAAATATTAATGATGTGATTTATGGTAAGGCTCGTCCAAAAGGCTCGTCCGCTGATGGTGGAAGTATAGGAGCACAGCTTAAGAAAACTGCCGAATTTGCAATTGGCGCTGGAAAAACAATTTTTGATTTATCCGACTCTTATGAATACTACTCTGGTTCTGATTCCGGATCTGCATCTGGATCAGAGTCTGAATCAAGTGAAGAAGTAATACGAAAACCTATAAAGAAATTTGTAGAAAAACTAAAGAAAGCAACTGGAAATAAGAAAAGAAAAAGTAAACCCAAGAAGCCCATCAAGAAGAAAAAGAAAGCAAAGAAACCCATAAAAAAGAAAGCAGAGAAGAAAAAGAAATCGAAGAAACCGATAAAAAAGAAAGCAGAAAAGAAAAAGAAGACAAAGAGTGACATCAATTTAGACGACTTCTTAAAAAATACTGGAAATGATATTCCCAAGGCAGAAGAAACATACCAAGAGACGGAAACAAATAACGAGGTTGAGAATACACAACCGACTGAAAAGAGCACAACAATCAAACCAGAAATAGTGGAGGAATGGAGTGCGGAGAGTGTTGAACAGACTACGCCCGATCCAGCTCCAGCAAAAGGGGAATTTAAATATTATGAAGGGAATGAAGAATATTATGATTATGACGAAGTCACGACTGCCAATCCAATAGAAAATAATGAAGAGATTGAAGAAGAAACGCGCAGCGCAGAAAATGAAAACGTTTCAATTGAAAATGCGACCGATGATCAAAATAATCTGGAAGAGGGTTCAAATCCATCTAGTGAAGAAAAAGAAACTATACATGAAAATGATGTGGTCAACAACGAAAATTCTTCTGTTGAAGAAGAGCATGCAGAACATGAAAATGCTGCAGAGAACAATATTGAAAATGCATCTGACGAACAAACAAACACAGCAAAAGAAAGTGCTTCGGCAGAAAATGAAAATAACAACGGGGAGCACGATGAAGAGGAACAAAAAGAAATTTCTCAGGAAGAAAGTAAAGAGCATCAAAATGAAAATAGCGAGGAAAAAGAAGCCTCAATGGCTGACCAACTAAAATATTTGGAAGAAGCCGACGAGAATGATGAGCTTGGACATACTACAGAAAGTTCTGTTGAACACGAAGAAAGTGAGGAGAAAGCGGATGAGATTTCCGGAAGGGTTATGGATGAAAGTGAGGAAAAACCAAGTAATGTTGAAAGCGCAGTAAATGATATTGCTGATATTCCATCTGGTAGAGTTATGGAAGAATTAAACGACAAGAACATTAAGGAAGCTAGTCAGGAAGCATTTTTTGGCAAGATATTTTCGAATGGAAGACCAGGCTTCGAACGAGTTAAAGATAATAAAAAATTGAATGAAAGCAAAGACAGTGGCAAGGAAAATCTAGCTAAAGATGGTGAAAATGTCGCTGATTCTAAAAACACAACTGTGTCCGAAACGACTGACGACGAAGACAAAGCTACTAAAAGTGAAAAAATTCCAACTGACAAAAATAGTGAAGAAATTCGCGATGAGAAAGGAAGTATTGAAAACAATGCAGACAAAGTCTCTCAAACAACTGAGAGTGTAAATTCACTGGAACGTAATGAAAGTGAGGAGAAAGCTAATAGCGTCTCAGGAAGAGCTATGGACGATGTCAGCGATGAAAAGCCAAACAAAGAAGATAGTTCAGAAGGTGAGCAGCTAAATGATTTGCAAGAAGAGGAGGAAAATGTTGACGAGCATACGACCGAAAGGTCAAGCTCTCTTGAACACAATGAAAGTGAAGAGAAAGCAGGTGAAGTTTCCGGTAGAGTTATGGATGAAGTAAGTGAGGAAAAACAAATTGATGAAGAGAGTGGAGAAGGAAAGCAAGGTGAAATTGATGATGGTGATGACGATACACATACTTACTACGTCAAGCACTACTGACATGATGATAGTGAGAGAAAGTCACGCGGTTTCTGGTAGAGGTTTGGAAAACGTAAGTGAAGAGCAGCCAAACAAAGACGACAGTTCAGAAGGTGAGCAAGTAAATGAAGAGGATGCAAACATTGAGCTTCCTCAAACGACCGAGAGGTCGAGCTCTCATGAACACAATGAAAGTGAAGAGAAAGTAGATGAAGTTTCCGGCAGAGCTATGGAAAATATCAGCGAGGAAAAGGAAAGCAAAGATGACAGCTCAGAAGCTGAGCAAATGAAGGAAGAAAGCGGTGAAAATGATGACAATCAACACACAACGGAGAGCTCTGTTGAACACAATGAAAGTGAAGAGAAAGCTGATGAAGTTTCCAGTAGAGTTATGGATGAAGTAAGTGAGGAAAAACAAATTAATGAAGAGAGCGGAGAAGTGAAGCAATCTGAAACGGATGAGGGTGATGATCTTACACATACTACTACGTCAAGCCCTACCGAACATGATGATAGTGAAGAGAAAGTCGACGAAGTTTCCGGTAGAGCTATGGAAAACATGAGCGAAGAAAAGCAAAGCAAAGACGACAGCTCAGAAGGTGAGCAATTGGATGAAGAAACGGATGAAAATGATGACAATCAACACACAACGGAGAGCTCTGTTGAACACAATGAAAGTGAAGAGAAAGCTGATGAAGTTTCCTGGTAGAGGTTTGGATGAAACAGATGAAGAAAACCCAATTACAAATGAGAGCGGAGAAAAAAGTGAGGAAACTAATGACGCCCATGATGGTGATGATAATGTTGAAATTTCACATGCAACAGAGAGCTCGACCTCTCATGAACATAATGCCAGTGAAGAGAAACTCGACACTGCTTCTGGTAGAGGCTTAGAAGACATAAGTGAAGAACAGCCAAGAAAAGACGAAAGTTCAGAGGGTGAGCAACTAAATGAGACGGATACAAGCGACGAACTTCCTCAAACGACCGAGAGGTCGAGCTCTCATGAACACAATGGTAGTGAAGAGAAAGTTGATGAAGTTGCCGGTAGAGCTATGGAAAACGAGAGTGAGGAAAAGCAAATGAATGAAGAAAGCGGGGAAAGTGAAATAAAAGAAACTGATGAGAATGACAGCACTCCGCACACGACGGAGAGTACAAGCTCCGTTGAGCGCAATGGAAAGGAGGAGAAAGCAGATGAGGTATCCAGCCGAACTTTTGAAAATAGCGAGGAGAAACAAGCCAAAGATGAGAGTGAAGAAAATGAACAAACGAATGATAATGATGACAATCCACACATGACGTCAAACCCTACTGAACACAATGAGAGTGAGGAGAAAACTGATGTCGTTTCTGGAAGAGATATAGAAAATGTGAGCGAAGAAAACGAAAACAAAGAGGAGAGTCCAGATGAAAATGAAACGAATGATATTGACATCGAGCAAACGATGAAGAGTTCAAACCCTTCTGAACACAATGACAGTGAAGAGAAAGCCGATGACGTTTCAGGTAGGGGTTTAGAAAATATTAGCGAGGAAAAGATTATCAATGAAGAGGATAAAGAAAAAGAAGAAAATCAACCCTTGGAAGAGAATGACGACAATCCACACCCGACCGAAAGCACGACATCGTTGGAACACAATGCAAGCGAAGAAAAAGCCGATGAAGTTTCCGGCAGAGGTTTAGAAAATAGCGAAGAAAAATCAACAAATGAAGCAGACGAGAATGATAACGGGCTGCAAACGGCTGAGAGTACAGACTCTGCTGAACATCAAGGGAGTGAAGAGAAAGATAATGATCTTGATGATATTTTCGGTAGAGCTATGGGCGCGCATGTGGAAAAGAGTGGAGATGGTGGAGGTGGTGAGCAGTTTTGGTACTTTCAGGAAGTCGCCGACTGATTAAACAAGCTAAAGAAAATGCCAAAGGAAAAGTTAAACTAATGTTCAAACGGATATTTTGTTTCTCTTTTGAATTCCTAAAGTTTTTATTGTTCTGTGTTTGAAGATTGTTCATGAATAAAAACTAAAACTGCTCTTAATTTTGTTTGTTTATAATCAGATAATTAGTTCTACTATATTCTTAGCTAAAATAGCTCCACGGCGAAATCTTTTTTCTTATTTGCACATATTTCAATCCAGAAAACAATTATACTTAAAATAACAGGTAGACATCCTAACAAAATCATTGCTAATATTTCTCGTAAAGTTATATAACAAGGATCTCTAGACATCATCGGTTGACTCGAGAAGACAGCACTGTCATTCAACAACTTCAACTGTAACAAATGCTTCCAATTGGACCATTTATCCCACTGCGCATACAATCCAGATTCAACAATACGCGTCATTGTTTGAATTAACCACTGCCTATTTTCCGTATTAACTTTCCAGAAGTAAAGCTTGGGATTTAGAGTTTGCTTAACTTTTTGACATTCAAAGGATGGCTCGTAATTTTTTAACTTTTGGCTCAGATCTTTTAAGATAAATTCGGATGTTGAGTCACTATTCATCATTGCTAGTTTTTGGTTAGTTCCAGCAATATTTGAAGCTACTTGGACTAATGCGGATGTATTATGCATTACATGGAAGGCTTCTTTGATGCGGTCCTGTATTCCAAGAATTTTAAATGTTGTCATGAAATAAACATCCGGGGAAATTGATGGGATGAGCTTGGAAAGCCAGATTATTTTATATTTCGCAATTAGCAATTCTTTCAAGGTTTGTATTCGGTTTGGGGGTGAAATGACACTTATAATGCTGAGCAAACTGTTTTCGTAAAGCATGCAGATAAATGCGATGCCACAAGCGATGAAATAATAACGTTTCCACTTCATATCTGCTTGTCCCAAAGCACAAGACAGTAAATTCACAGCAGCTGACAATTTACAAGGAATTTTTGAGTCGATATAAAAAATAAATACGGCAGTTGCGAACATTAGCAATGATACTAGCCAAATTCTCAGGGAAAGTGGTTCGTACCAAACCCCAAAATTTATATTCCAACAGGACCTTTTTGGTTTCTTTTTGCTGCAGTAGAGAATCGCAGTTGAATCAAATTTTTCAAACGAAAATTGAAATGGGAGAAACCTTGATGCTAAAGACAGGGAATGAACAATATGCTCAACGTGAGGAAAAGTATGGCCGACTTGAAATTTCTGAAAAATAGTCGGGGTCTTTCTGTGAAGCTTTAGGGTGAAGTTGTGGTGGTGACCTATGAGTAGAAGAGTCATGATGTCACTGCGGCAATGGCGATTTAAAGTTTTAACTTTGTGGAGACACGTGTTTCGATCTCGTCCGATTGCTTTGGCAATATATTGAAATGAATCGGTGGTGAGAGCGTTTAAAACTTTTTCATTTGCATTCTGAAAAAGATATCGATGAATGGAGTTAAAGCTATTTCGGAATAAATTTGAGTCCTTCGTGACTTGAGAATTTGAACAGTATCCATTACAAATGTAGGTTATCTTGGTCGAACTCCAGTTACATTTCTCTGGGTGAAAGTTGATATAAATTTTGAGTGCTGGAAAAACTGGGAGTAAATTAAACGGAGGTTGGTTCAGCTTCTCTACAGAACTTTCTGTTTCTTTAGCAATTCTTATAAATAGGAAAATAGTTTTAGAGGGTATCAAAGTGTGAAAGAATTTCTGCACACTTTCTTGTGCCCAATCTTCCAAATGTCTTTCTTCTTCAGATATATAGCTTATAACAATGGTGAAAGTGTTGGAGTAGCGAGAACTAGCTCTTTCTATAAATCGAACAAAACAACGGAAACAAGGAAAAATCCCAAACAAAAGGTACAAAAGGTTCGTGTTCAAACAACATGTTTTTCAGTGCTTTCGTTTTTACGTCCATCCACGACGTAGTCACATGCTACTGTAAATTGATTCAAAGTGTAGTTAACCAAAGGTAGATTATGTAAAGTGCATGAATTTTCGTTTATATGACCCATTTCAAAAGAAAAACGCTTTGTGTAAGGAATTCATACTTGTTATAATTTCGTTGCATTTTCGAAGAAACCACGTATTTACTTATTATTTCGATTCAATTCAACCTTTTTTTATTTCGTACGGCATTTCCTGTTTTATGTCAGTGAACTCAGAAGTATGAATAATTGGTGTAGTTTTACCTTTATTGTGACATAACTGGATAACAAGCACTTAATTGGTAAAAGTTTTATTATCTAACAAAAAGTTTACTCATGTTACGCCAAACGTTTAAAATGTTACGTTGCACGTCACTCACCAACAAGCATTGGAAATGCCACGAGTTACCTTACGTAAGTACATTAGCACGCTTACTCGCTCCACCACAAATTTCTTTTTTTCATTGGAAATCAAAATTGGTTTACACGAGTGGACAAACCTTTTCATTGTCCTGTTTTCAACAAAACTTCCCCATTTATTCCCTTCCCAAGATTTCAACACCTTCTCTCCTTGCGTGTGAAGTAGACTACCCAGCACCAACAAAGTCGACCAAAATCCAACAAATGCTACTGACCATATGACGAATTGCAGTTTTGGAATAATTTCTAACAAACCTCCAATAATTAATCCCCAAAACCAAAGTTACAAAAAAAACCGGTACTGCTGGATTTGTTAAAAACTGTTTGCTTACAGAAATATGCTCCCAGAAAAAGGTCCCCCGCAAAACTCTTTCCCTCCATTGCATTTGCCTCTCCTCCCTGCAATTATTAATGTATTTGAAGCTTTTCCTCCTTGAATATATATCGATCGCAACGTTTAGCAGGTGTTTTCTGCGCTCATTTTTCCATTGCTTGTAAACTTCGTGCTCTACCCTATTTTGCTCTCTTGAACAAGAATAGGAGTAAAATAACGCTGCGTATAACTACTGGCCTCGACAACCCACCTGTGCATCCTCCTCTTATACCATCATCTCGGTGAACCAACCAAGAATTCTCGCTGTACCCAGTGTAAATCCTAATGTGACATGACTTGAAGCGCGGACTGCGGAAAATTATAAATCATTCGAATACGGGGATCAAACTCCTTCCCAGCCTCCCATTCTGCCCTCAGTCACCCACCGGCTCAGGCCAATTTTGACTAGGGCAGCGCGTCTACCGTATGTTACCCAAACCGCATCGTCTGAAAACACTCATGAGCGGAAAACCGACTAAACTCGCCATGCTAGTATACTCGATCAATCATATTCAGCTTATTTTTCTCTGGGTCTTGAACTGGAGCCATGCCCATTGTAATTTCTCTTATAAAACCAGACAACAAAATTCTACCCTATTTGTTTGATTAAATCTTAGATATTGTAATTCTTAATAATACTTCACTTCTTTGCAGTGTCACATCCGCCCATAAGTTTAGAATACCCCCGTTTAAAAGAACTTCCTTATCCGCTACACCACAACTGCGGCGCGTGATATACCAGCCACACATATTTCGACCCCTAACCACTTGCAACTCAAAGTCACCAATCATCCGTACGACGTTTACCCCTTCACCTCTCTTATACGCATACTTGATACCCATAAACAACTTGAGACAGCAGAACGGAAAGACGGAAAAAATTCTAGCTGCAACCTTATCTCTCGACTGGGAGTACATAAAATCGCTTTCCGACAAATGGTGTCTGACAATTGAGAGAAAATCCAAAAACACCGGAAGTTTTGGTGTATAGATATCATCAATTTGTATACAGGAGATGAACATCGTTGACCGCCATTTTTATGGATAGTTTCCTGACCCTACTTCCCGCTTGTACGCACTAGAGCTAGCTCTCATATAATTTTCATTCTTCCTGTATCTTGTCTTGGAAATTGGGACACCAGCTTAATAACTTATCAAGGTATAAGTCTTGTGATGGCCAGCATTTGGGAAAATATAAGGTTTTACAGTGGTAACGGCCTTTCTAATCCGTATACATTTTTTTCGCAACAGTTCAACGTTGACATCGTGGCCTATCTTCAGCTATATTTTTTTCTAATTCAAAAATCCCATGTATGCTATAATTTCGGATTTGCTGGATCTACTTACTTCGACACGCAGTAATCCTGACATCCTCCTGCTCAAAAAAATTTACGAGTTGAACTTGCCCGGACGCCTGTGCCTACAATGCACATGACGTATGTATCAGTGCCCCGTCGATTCTAATGCATCCAATAATAAATTACAGTTAGAATCTTTCTCGCCTACCCCCTTCACCTCACATGATATTTAGCCATGCCTCAATTCCGATGGATAACCCCCCGTCAATTATGTCATTGTTGAAATGATCAATAAATTATTGTGAAACCGGCCGATCCCAACCAATATATACTTTCTGCGATTCATGTACAGTTATAAAATCCATTGTAATTTTAGAAAATTGGCACTGGCATAAATATAAACACCCCCGCTAAACAGTCCAGTGCATACAGCTATACTATATTAACCGACGCTGTTCCTTTCCTACCCCTCTGTACCGGCTCTCTCTTTACATTAAACAGTTGGGATCTTTTCTGATATTTCTTTAAAATTATACTCAGAAGAGTTTGCGTAAGTCTCTCAAATTCAGTTTTCCAATTTAACTCTGAATGACACTTTCCCTTTCTGTTTTCTCTGATGCCGTCTGCCCAGATTCTTCCATCAATACCTGGACTGTGATCCAGACTGATGAACAGCTCATCAAATATGTTCTGTACACATACGCTTTCCGCACTTTATATTAACTCCTGCTCCACCTACTGAGGATTTTAGACCCCTTGAAACCGCCCATGTTCCTTATAATTGAATCGTCTTTTAACAGAATTATAAAAATTTAGGAAAATCCGTTTTAATTGCCATTGTTCATTAGTGTCAAATATGCCAGATGTTACTAAACACTTTGTTTTGTCTCTATCTATCATAAAACAGTGCATGTCGTTAGTCACGCCTGCACGTCAAATACTGTTTCGTTATTTCCTTGAAAAATCATTGAAACGGTAATCTATTGGAAGCTCGTAATGCCACCACCGGCGATCATATTTTCATGACATTACGACTGGCCTACGCAGAAAATGCGTGCTTGTTCAGCCTTAATCGTCTCGTTCGAAAAATACGATCCAGTGGGCTCTCAACTAAACTTTTGTCCAACAACGAGGGCAATTTGCCTTTCTCTCTTTTCGAAATCCCGGTTTTTCACCAATAATGACACAATTCAGCCAAAACAAACCCACTGATATTTTCATAACACAGCTGCACAAAACTGAGTATGTGACGTGGAAAATTTACGTATAGGAAAATCGCATATATGAAATTCGTAAGAAAATAAAGTGTTAAAAATACTGAGATGGCCGCGTTACCATGTTTCATCGCCAGTGTGGGCTGCCAGCAAACCGATATGCGAACGCTAGAAAGTCTAAATTATCGTAGAAAATGGGAGAGATTGGTGATAAAATAAAATAGACTATTATTTTATTTTTTTTCTTTTGATTTGGGTTCACTCGTGGGTACACTTAACAAGGTAACTATCTTTTTCGTGCCAGGAGTAGATCCCGCGTAACCATTAATCCTTCCTAGTAAAAAGGGCGGTCCTTGAAAAACGTGGTGACTCTGTTTTCTGAAAACAAACTTATTCGAATTACTCGAGCGTAATTGAGTTTCCGCGGCGCACGGTGTACAGGCAAAGGTATAAGAAGCTATGTTGATAATTGAATATTAGTCGAGTTATTTGATCCTATTTGAAGTTCGGATTTGCACTTGCAGTGCATATTTATACACATCACTACAGTGGCTTTTAAATGATGTGATCTATTTACTAGCGTGGTTTTCAGTCCAACACATTATAGGCCTGTACAAGTTTTCACAATAGCAGATTTATTATTCGAAATTACAGACTGATTAATGGAACGAATTTCTATAATGCGTTTCTTAGCATTGAAAATATTTCAGCTACTAAATCGACTAAAAATATGGAGCTTTTGGAAAGAAATGTACATTTCTTTACCACTGTGGGGCTTATACATTAATTGAAATATGAATATGATAGGGCTTTTTACTTGTTGTAAGCTGTTTTTAGTC
Source organism: Orchesella cincta (assembly GCA_001718145.1). Taxonomy (NCBI): domain Eukaryota; kingdom Metazoa; phylum Arthropoda; class Collembola; order Entomobryomorpha; family Orchesellidae; genus Orchesella; species Orchesella cincta. The sequence goes on from LJIJ01001964.1 coordinate 25,881, forward strand.
ATCAACAAAATTTTTGCCTAGACTCTAATTTTAGTATGTACAGATTTACACAGTTTGTTTTTAACCTTGTCTGAGCAGCTAATTTTGATGCTTACCTGGTTTGCCTTCGCTTGTACACCGTGCGCGCGACTCAATTACGCTCGTAGTAATTCGAAAGTTAGTTTTTACAGAAAACAGAGTTCACCGCGTTTTTCAGCGCCTTTTTTACATAGGAAGTGACTAATGGTTCCCGTATCTCTCCTGGCACGAAAGATAGTTACCTTGTAAGTCAAAATAAATTGTGGGGATTGTATTGTGTCCGCTGGTATAATTTTCTACATTTTCTATTAACGCTGGAAGTTTAAATGAAAGCACGAGTAGCGCCAGAAATACTGGGTTGCCAAACGGAGACATAAACAAGAGTGTGGCATCTAGAACTAAATGACGCACGGAAAAACTGCGAGTTAGTAATTCATAGCATTAAAGTATGTCCCATAATAGAAAGATTAGATTTATTTTTCTTATAATTTCCATGTTTGGCGGTATAGAGAATTGTGGCTTACAGACTAGGTAGTTACATTAGTAGAGAGTATGTATGTGTGCCATCGAGGAACCGATTGTGCCCTTCTATCCGGGGATCAGGCCATTTTAATGAAAAACGGTAAAATGGAGTGTCCCCATAATAGAAAGATTCGTTTTAACGCGAGGGCACAACTCCTGGGACTAAATAAGCTCCACTAACTTTATGTTGTTTTTCAAATTTTTGACCATGACGAAATTATTTGAGCTTACCTAGATTTTCTAAAATTGGCGTGTCTGTGAGCTCCTGTTTGGGCCAGCATCCATTTCAATCACATTTTGAAAATGATGTGAGTTGCGCCCAAATATTTCGCAGTAAAAGAAGTCCAAATCAAGCACGTGGAAGCAAACAATCCTTTTTTATACTACAGGAAACACAAAGAAGACCAATCTACATAAATTATAAAATGTCAAAGAGAATGAAATTATGTGAATCTTAAGAGCTAACAAATGACGGATTAGGAACACGTTTCCCTTTCAGTCCCGTAAATACGAATAATAGTGTTAAAGTTGTAACAAAATAAAAAAGAACATGAGTTTTCCGTTCAACTCGAATTAAGCTAATCTACATACCGCTGACCAAACGTAGTTCAACAACCGATCAAATGAACAAAGCTTAACCTAAGATTTCGCAGCAACGATGGGAAATCATGGAAAGGCCTTCCGGAACGAAGAAACTTCAAAAAATTTGTACAATTTTACTTCCACGTGCTTGATTCGGACTTCTTTTAGTACGAGGTACAATCGGATACAGTTGAGCCTTTTCCCTCTTATATAAATCCTAGGGCCTAAGGATGGCACTCCTGATATATATATAACAGGATCATCAGCTACTGCACAAACCAAAACAAACAGCAGCTGATGATCCTGTTATATATATATCAGGAGTGCCATCCTTAGGCCCTAGGATTTATATAAGAGGGAAAAGGCTCAACTGTATCCGACTGTAAATGGGGCAATTCACATCATTTTCATAATGTCCTTGAAATGGATGCTGGGCCAAACAGGAGCTCACAGACACGCCAATTTGAGAAAATCTAGGTAAGCTCAAATAATTCCATCCTGGTAAAAATTTTTTAAAAACAACATAAATTAGTGGAGCTTATTCAGTTCCTAGGAGTTGTGCCCACTCACTTATGTCACCCAAACATAATAAAAAATAAAGGCCTTCGAGTTAGAAAGAATTATCTTTCTATTACGGGACACTCCATTTTGACCGTTTTTCATAAAATGGCCTGATCCTTGGATAGACGGGCAGAATCGGTTCCTGGATGGCACACATACTCGCTACTAGCGTATACCTAGTCTGTAAGCCACAATTCTCTATATCGCCAAACATGGAAATATAAGAAAATAACTTCAACCTTACTATTTACGGGACATACAGTGCTATGACAAAAGTATTGAGCCAAATATTTCTCTCAGTTAGACACCAAAATTACTTGTACGGATAAAATTTTTTCATTAAAGTTTCCTGCATTTTGTTCCAAATTTAATGGGCTTTCTTATGTTATGCTTCTTAACTCCATTACTTCAACCAATTTTTCACAGTACCAAAAATATACAGCGCCATCGAAAATTGGGTGGGCAAAAGTATTGATCCATTTTTAGTTTTCAAAAATAATAACATTTAGTGAGAGATTCTTTTGTGGTAATTATTATTTCAAGCATTCAGGGCATTGAAGACACCAAACCCTAGTGCTAAGTACCTGTTTTGACACCGCACAAGTAGAACATGGGGCTGAATGGCATGGCATATCAAACCATATTGAAACGTCTTTCAACTGAAGCCAATGTTTGAAATTAGATGGTTTGATGGTTCATGTGGTACCAAATTGAAGAAAAACCATAATAAAACAAATTCTAAGGAAGAACTACAGTCCATTTAGTAGCACCTTCAAATGAGCTCCCAAATTTGTCAAATCAGCAGCACCAGCCCTCAATGGGGTTGGGTACTAGTTTTGACTATAACTTTTGAAATCCGTGTGGCAAAAACGTCAAAGTAGGCTTAGAAGAAAGCCCGGAATCTGTTGAACACAATAAACATAACATCAAATTAGTATCTACCAAATTGTGGTCTCTGTGGGCCATGCAACGTCTGAACAACCTTATAACTGTGAAGTTCGATTTCGGTACCATTTTATAACGAGCTCTGAGGAAATTAAATTAAATTTCCAGCGTCAGATTAATGTCCAAAACAATACCAAGCTATATTTACACATACTTAATGTGATATTTAACAAAAGCGGTTGTGTTAGAGTTATGAATCCGATGTGGGGCCAAGGGGGTGAAATCTAGACTCAACTTCACTCAACTTTTCAGAAGTTACAAGGCCCACAAAGACCAAATTTCGGTAGATACTAACTTAATTTCATGTTTATTGTGTTCAACAGATTCCGGGCTTTCTTCTAAGCCTACTTTGACGTTTTTGCCACACGGATTTCAAAAGTTATAGTCAAAACTAGTACCCAACCCATTGAGGGCTGGTGCTGATTTGACAAATTTTGGGAGCTCATTTGAAGGTGCTACTAAATGGACTGTAGTTCTTCCTTAGAATTTGTTTTATTATGGTTTTTTTTCAATTTTGGTACCACATGAACCATCAAACCATCTAATTTCAAACGTTGGCTTCAGTTGAAAGACGTTTCAATATGGTTTGATATGCCATGCCATTCAGCCCCCATGTTCTACTTGTGCGGTGTCAAAACAGGTACTTAGCACTAGGGTTTGGTGTCTTCAATGCCCTGAATGCTTGAAATAATAATTACCACAAAGAATCTCTCACTAAATGTTATTATTTTTGAAAACTAAAAATGGATCAATACTTTTGCCCACCCAATTTTCGATGGCGCGCATATTTTTGGTACTGTGAAAAATTGTTGAAGTAATGGAGTTAAGAAGCATAACATAAGAAAGCCCATTAAATTTGGAACAAAATGCAGGAAACTTTAATGAAAAAATGTTTAATGCGTACGAGTAATTTTGGTGTCTAACTGTTAGAGATGTTTGGCTTCAATACTTTTGTGCATAGCAGCTGTATAATAGATTGTAAGTAGTAAGATTTACGTCAGCGACATCTAGCACAGCACAGCCGGTTAACACATATATTGCTTGCTTGCTTGCTGCTGCTGTTGGAGTTGATGCTCCTATTCCTTCAAACAACTCAACTCATCTTGGGGTTACGTTCAACATGGTATTAAAAAGGAACTGAAGAATTTTTTCCGGCCTTTTCCGGCATCTCATTGGGACGTTGGTCATAAAATATTTTACTTTTCTCTTCCTCTCACAACTTGTCTACCATCTTTTCATACATATGGGTATGCTGGAATGGAGTGTTCTCTTTTCTCAGTGTTTTACAAGCATCATATTCCATTTTTGCAAATATTACTGCTTTTCTTTAGATTTCCATCTAAAAAACCTTTTCTCTCAATTGACAAGTAAAGGAGAAAAAATAAGAAAAACAAGAAGACTCATTCACCCTTCAGCCATGCAATAAAAAAATTGAGAACAAGAAGAGAAGTGGAAAGGTATACACGATGTACTATATCCTTATTATTACCAACAGCGCAAACTTGGAAGAGTTTTTTTTCTCATGCAGAGAGAGACCTCAAAAAAAAGTTTCAACGAAAAACTGAGATGTATTATATAGTACTGTAACAAGTTGCACAACATAAACAATCAGCGGCAAGCATTTCATTAGAAAAGAAATCATGCCGTCTTCCATCAGACTCCAATCCAATGCAACAAGGAACAAACAAAGCAAGTTTTTTTGTCGATTGAAAATGACAGGTCTATTCTGAAACGCCTTAATTTTCTCCAATCTATTCCATCAATATCCATCTTGCTCGCTCTCGCAAGAGTCAAGTTGATTCCATCGTTTTTTAGCAAGAAAAAAAATGCATCGTTTTCCACCGTCTTGTGTTGTACTCATGCATCCCAAACGGTTCTTAGCTACCCGATACCCTGTATTTCCCCTCTATTTTTTGAGAATCAGGCAATCAGGTAAAGAAAGGGAATTGACATAAGTCGTCACAATAATGTGTAATAATATACATGGAGTCGATATCGCATGAGCCATAACGAAAAGAAAGCAAAAAGCTGTGGCTTGCATGTTCATGGTTCATGGAAGCACACTATTTTGCTCAGATTTCCTCTATTTTCGTGACAGTTCCATAAAAAATGGTTGTGGTGATTCCACACACTTACATTACACACAAGAAAAGGCGATGCACGAAAATCAGAAAGTAAAAGTGAACATATATAAGTATATATATGCATGTGAGTAATCTGCAAAGAAAAAAGGGGAAAGGAGCAGCAGTAATCGTATTTTTTTTTCAAGGCGTATGTGTATCTGAATATATGAATGTGTACGTTATGTAAATACACACACACGCACATGAACACTATAATATATAGTATTTTCTTAATAAATACATAACAGATATATACATACATAATTCACTGTAAATCATCTTACTACTACTACATGAAGGATATAATATATACTTTTGTTATATTTGATGTTATGATTCAGGGAATAAAGTAGGATCTTGGTGGCAAGAGTAGAAAGTGAACGTATGGTTTGCATTCCCTTCTCAAAACTGTTTCAAGAGCAATATACTGCTTTCACAAGGGGAATGTTTCGTCAGTGAAACAGTCAGCAAAAAACGGGGAAGAAGAAATGATGAAGCAAAGAAGCGAAATGTAAAGAAAAGACGAAAAGGACGGCATACGCCTAAAACAAACAAAGCGGTGAGTGAGCAAAATAGATAAAAAAGGCGCAGACTTCTAATATAATAGCTCGGAGGAAACAAATCGATCTGTGTGTGCCAAGATAACAGCGCTATCATCAAACGCACATTATCTACTTAAGACAAGGTGCTTTATCAGCAAAGACATACAATTGCAAAGTTTTGGAAGCTCGTTTTATTTCGCGACCACAACGTGGTTCGGCATTACTTCTAATTTAACTCTGGCATAATACATACTCCTTTAATGGTAGACACATGAAGAACCATTTTATAACATATATATAGGACGGGGTGAGTACAACATAGACGATGAAAGATTTTCTCTCGGCTATATACAATAGTAGAAATCACATTGGAGAAGCTCTATTTCCCACCCAGGGCAGCAGATTACCTATTTTATTATTTTTCGTCGTATAAGGGATAAGAGTGTAAATGTATCGAAGACGCTTATTTGGTCTGCTTTTAGGCTGGATCAGAGGCATCTCTGGTACCTGCTTATAATACGATATTTCTCTTTACAAGCGCTTTGGGGGAATGAAATGGCAAGAGTAGTCTTCTAATGATCTATTATACTTGAATGGTCTTTCTCCTTCTCGTAAATAAATTAATAACCAGGATTCATGTAATAGTTTCACATTAGTGTCATCATGCCATAAAGCTTATGAAGTGTTGTTGGCAGCTAATTAATTGTCCTCATAGTATTTACACTTATGGCACGTAAGAGCAACGGATCCTATAATATTATGTAATATGTAATGACTGGCAGTTATGATGTATAATTTTTGAAGTGTAGCCTAATTGCTAGGGAGAAAACTAATTGGTTATTAATTTTATATTTTCGCAGGTCAATAATTGACTTAGACGGTAGGGCATAATGTAAGTAATTCCAAATGTTTTGAAACGTCATAAACAACACCTGGCTATTTGTGCTAACTTTATGCATAGCAGAGAATTACGGTCTCTTATGTTATCTTCATTTCTCGTCGTCGATATATCCCTCTACTTTTAAAGCTGAAGCTCGACAGAGTAGAACCGAACATTTTTGGCAGTATATGAGCCGTCCAGTGTCTTTGCAATACCTGTTCTGAACTATAGCGCAATCCATCGTTATCATTTATGGAAAATCGGTCATTTGTGTTCTTTATCACGGCTTGTAGGCAACTTGTTTATGGAAAAGAAAAGTATCTAAAAGGGAATGGGAAAGGAGAAAGTGTACAGTGGGCCACAAAACTAGCATCTCGGGGCGGACAAACTTAAAAAATGAGCCGTCCTCTAAATGATCAATTGTGATCTCACAGTGTGAAAGTTCCGGTATCAAAACCACACAGAAGGCAAGTCATGGCATTAGGAAAAAGAATATAAAAACAAAACCTTTTTTGAAAAACTAAAAAAATGAAGAGCATTTTTGGTGGATTCAATATTCTTAGTTTTATATGCTTAATATGCGCTTATAAGCACTATTACTTAGGCTAATACTAATCTTTTACGAGTTTTCACTCCATACCTGAATTGCTGTAGATTTAGAGTAAACTGTTTCTTCATGCAAGCACCGACTGCCACGCCATCCGCGTCAACCTGCTTCCAGTCGCCATTACCCTCTCTAGAAACCATAAATAAATCAATTTATAATACAACTGCAATACTCAAACTAAAAGCAATATCCAACACGTAATTAAATCGGGCTATATCGGGGCTGGAGCAGTAAGCCTTCCACGCATTTTGTAGACCCTTGTTCTAAACGCCTTCGGCAAACACCTCGCCGCGATCACTCAACCGGTACCATTTGACCGTTGATCACGCAGTGAAGCTGGTCAGAGGAAGCTGACTGTTGCTTACAAGCGGATGACAAGAGTTATTTCATTTGCACAAATTGCGGATATCAATGGAATGCGGATGTCTTCTTCCTTTACCAAAGCACGGGTGGGCTATATAGACAAAAACCACAAAAAATGTATCCTGATAAAGAATATCTAAATGTTGATACGTCCGTAAAAAATATACGTTTTTGCTTGCAGCAGTAAATAATGAGGCAGCAACTGACGATTTTAATAAGTTCTGCAGGCTGCATTTTATGGTTCGGCGACTTA
>LJIJ01001965.1:0-33251 GCA_001718145.1 Orchesella cincta
AACACAGAGAGACGACTACCATGCCATTCCTGGTTACTACAAACATATTTTAATACTTATTATCATTAATAGGTGATTATTATTTTGGATTAGGTACCAAATTGTTTTTACACTTGGGTGACGAAGATCTCTGACCAGGATGTTGTCGGTTAAACTGTAGAGTATAGTAGAGATGAAAATAAAGATTTAAGATAAGATACTTAAGATATAACTAATTGCGGTGAATTGAAAATTTCCTTTTTTTGCAAGAAAATATTTGATAACTGAAATTTTTGCTAACTGAAAAATTGTGGCTGCTAATAAGCATATGGAAATTCTAAAAGCGTAACTATTTTTAGTCGTCTAAAGAATCTTCTCTCATCAACAATACATTCTACCGCATTCAAGGCACTGCTGGGAATGGAAAAACCATAAAATGGAAATAATTTGCTAGAGTAAAGCTGTGGAGGCTGATGCGGGACCTTCTAAACTCGAATTCTTTTCCGTCCATGGACAAGATAAAGATTTTTTAAATAAATGGGATTGGTTCGAACTTCGAGTTATTCAGCTTTACTAATTTTTAACTAAATGAAAATTTGGGCCACAAGAATTTGAATTCATATGCGATATCAAGGTGACGTACATATATTTTTCGTGTTTAACTACTTTCTGGCTGGAGAATATCGCTAGTAGTGTGGTTTCACGGTCATTTTGATATCAGGGATACCGATGGTGTGGCACGACGCCTAGCATCAAAGTCACTGGGTAAACAGTATGCAAAAAAGAAGCAGATACATTTGCTTACGTTTGAAAGCCTTGTGGGAGTTCAGGACTGCATCTTTATTTTTAGGACAAATATTTTCAATTTATTTGCAGAAGGAACTGTCAAAAGTGAATCGGGTAGAGTTACCCGCGCACCGGCCCTCTGTCCATTTATCTTCAGCTGAAGAGCCCATCGATTATATCGACCTTACTAAAAGTGATGATGATGATTCAGAAGACGACTGCCATTCACAAGATGATGCGACGTATTCTCAAATCTCTGCTGCTCCCATTGCAAATCCAGCAGTCACAACAGGAATGACTAAAATAAAAGTTATTGCATCATAAACTGTACAAGTGGGTAATATTTTTTTAAATTTGCGTGAATATGTAACAACGTCATAATATAGCAAGCAGGTATAAATGTACACACAACGATGCGATTCCCTTGCAATGACCTCATTTTACATCTCTCTTGCCTTGTTTGCCCTAATGAAATTGACGAAAATTCAGAATCCCTGGAAAATTGCTACAGACGGAATATTTTTCCCGAATTTCAAAGTTCTCTACAAATAAAATAACTCCTTTAAGAAGCAAGCACTGTTGTCAACATCTGTGCAGTTGCATTTTGTAATTGTTACAACATGTCATTTCCATGGAATTTTCCTTGTTAAATACACAACGGATGAATCAATCAAAATGTTCACAGGGCTCTAAATCAAATCACTGGATGACCACTATCGAGCACGTTTCTAGAATGGATCAGAAAGACCCAACTAACATTTAGCCTGCACATATGGTGTCATGTCGTAGGTTGTAAGTCAAAACGGAGAGAAGTGAGAAAAAATGATTAGCCCTAACTTATAATACGGAGAACTCCGTGTTAATTGATGATTCACTCCGACTTGCTGAGGGTCTGTTAACGAAATAGATATAAAAATCTAAACACTCCACTTTATTCAAAATTAGGAAGCATGTTTGCAAAATTCAAAAGCTCCCCATATGTCAAAAAAATGATGGTAATATTTCCATGCACATTTGGTAGTTGCATTTTGTTCCTTGGGTTCTCCGCTTGAGACTATTAGTGCTCTAAATGAGAATGCTAGTGTAAATGTTGAAATAGAGGACGCATGAACAGTTTTTGTTTCGAAATTAATCCGATTAAGTGTTATCTAGACCATTATTTAGAAATGGCAAATATTTAAGTCGTGTTTATTCGGTTGGATTGCAGATAAGGGAACCCCACTAAAATTTCTAAGTTTTTTGGTCAATGGACCAAAAAAATTTTATTGCATTTCTGGACGTTTCAGAACATTCTCTATCGTTTCCACTACTTTTTTCGAAAACTAAAATTTTCGAAATTTTTCCAAGTTTTTTCGTCAGTTGACCAAATTTTTTTTATTGCAGAACTCGACGTTTCAGAACATCCAGATTCTAAAAATACTAATTTTAAAATTTTTTTGAATTTTCCCGCCAAACGTTTTCGGAATTTTTTCAAAATTTTGTGTTTGGTTTACATTGGTTAGGTTATGATTAGGTTATGTTACATAACCAAGACGTAACCAAACCTTAAAAAACAGAAAAATTTGAAACAAAAAAATTTTGGACTTAGAAAAATTTCAAAAAAATTTTATTTTTCAAAAGTTGGTTTTTTGGATTCAGCTTGATGAGATTCGTCCAGAAATGCAATAAAAATTTTTTGGTCCATTGACCAAAAAACTTAGAAATTTTAGTGGGGTTCCCTTATCTGCAATCCAACCGTTTATTCTCCAAGAGAAAGCTTTTTATTAAATCCGCCACCTCCTCCACGTTCGTGTTTATTCTTTCCATACACCTCCTTTTCGGATTCATTCAGAAACTTATCTTCTAGCGCCATAACTCATACTACTTCTTGAATTACTCATGTTTTACAATGGCCATTTCCGGTTCCACCACCTCCGGTATATCATAAGAGTTTATATGTATAAAGGTATACTTTCAACGTTTCGGTGATTCATCATTTGGGGGAGTTTATTTTTCGCATCAATTTCAGACGCTACGTCATCAAGATATTTTCATACCTACTTGTATTTCTCAACTTTGTGACCAAATGTCAAAGTCTTTTGCAAGACCTCGGCAAAATACAAAGGCTTCTTCATTTATTCTTGTGCAACACACTAGTCTTTCCCAATCAAGGTGTAGAATTACACCTACCCGGCTGCAATTTCGTACGTCTATATGTCACAATCAGCAGAAGTGACTGTTTCCAGGTTTAAGAATAACCCTAACTCCAATGGATATGCACTTATCTTGTAAAATAAAAACACCCAAAATATTGAAGTCAATCCAATTTAATGCCAAACAACCGTATGAACAAGACGGCACTGAATCAACCTTCAATTTAACTAATTACAAGATTTAACTTTAAGAAAGACTAATACCATTCCCAAATTAATTACTCTCTCGCATACGAGACAGAGCCCACACAATTCTATTTTAACACCATTGCGTTCAAGCCAAGAGTGAGAGTGAGGAACGGACCAAAATCTCCTTTCCTCTATACCTGATTTTTCTCGTGCTTTTCCACGTTCTCTTTCTCTTTACATACACCTCTTTACATTTGCTCTATGGCTCTAAAAATACATAATATAAAAAATGCTACAACAAAAATTACTAAAACATACTCCAATTGTAGGCTCGCCAGATTTCTGAACTCAAAAAGTAGTACCATTTAGGCAAATTTCATAATTTTTAAAAAAAAAGCATGGTAAAAACACAAATTTTGCTCAAATTGCAGTGCCGAAAAGTAGTACCGTACTACTGAAACTAGTACGTCTGGCAACTATATCCAATTGCAACACAGGGATTGCTGAAATCAGATACCTTTCGCAAGCGGTCATGCGTACGTCATCACTGATGACTCATCGGTATTGCTAATATAAACAAAATATTTTTCCATGTGCAGGAACCCATCTCGAAGGCAGTTGCAGAGAGCGCAGCAACCGGAAACCATGCCGATCTCGAAACCACCGGAACATCTAATCCGATTCAAGCTGTTTCAGAGAACTCCCATGACAAAGAGACGACTATTGAAGGAGTCACCACCTCAGAAACCGCTGGACAAGAAGGAACCTCTGTGAGCAGTCTGGCGGCTGCCCTGAATTCCGACGCTGCAGAAATCTCATCAGGAGCAGCAACAGAAGGAGCGGCTCAGACTGTCAATCAGGAAGCTGAAGGAAGTTCCATCTTCCATCACAAGGGCAGTAATGTGACCGAGACTGATGAAGGCAAGCCCCAGGGACGACATCTTCTCAGTTTCCTGGGATCAGGTCAGCGGAACCGCCTCGGTTAAGAGTATATTATTTTATGATAATGATTGCTGTTTTAATATGAATTTTTGAATGAATAAATATTATTCTAAATTAATTTTTATCTTGTGTTGCAATGTTTTTACTTGCATAATTGAAAACTTTTCTTCATTCATCATCCCACATCTTCCCATATTATTCATACTTATCCATATTCATTATTGATCACACTCATCAATCACAAAGAGCTGGGAATTGGTCTTGAGGTGGATCGGTTTTTGATCAATCTTTATACCAGTCGCGTCCTTCAAACTGTAGAAAGGAACCAAAGAATTCCCATGACTTGGCCGAAGGTGATCATGATACAAAGCTCCACTTCACGGACAATTCCTCCTCTCCCGCTTTCTAGATGGGTTGCAAGAGCAATTATGGTGGCTTTCTTCAGAGTTCTTGAACTCTATAATCGGAGGTTGAGGGAGTAGCCACCTGGCTCGCAAGTATGAGCTTCGTTTTTATCGTGTATTTTGGCATTGACATAAAGCATTAGGTACTATTGACGATGAGCTACTTTTTGTTGGAGTATACTTTTGAGTATGGCATATGCAGTCACACTTCGATGTGATTTGTTGTGTAGTTGTAATGATTTGGGATTTGATTTTTCAAACTTTATATTGTTTCTCTCTGTCAAACATTCTTTTCCCTTTGCAATGAGTTCCTGTTTTTGTTTTTGGATCCTGTTCAGAAGTATTTGCGTGTTTGAATGTTACGGGATAACACTTTGTTAGTTGTAAGTAGGAAGATAGCGGGATAGCTGGTGGCTAAAGGAACTAAATATGTCAGAAAGCAGCTCAGTGCCGTAGCGATGGGGGCCCGAGGTGGCCCGACGGGTCCAGGCCGGACGGTTGCTGACCAGTCGGCCCAGGCCGGACCGTCCGGACAAGCCGAACTAATTTTGGAAAGCTGTACACATTTATACAAAGATTTACATAACTGCATTAGAAATTGCTAATACAATTTTAGAAACTGAATAATATTATGTAGAGTTGGAATCTTTGAAAACTAAGTTTTCACTTAACTAGATTCAATATCTTGTTTCAATTTATTTGAGCATTGTAGTTTTTAATTTCATTCCAATGCTGCTTTTTAAATCAGGATGCAAACTGCAGAAAAATGGCTGTGTGGCAAAACCATCCTTGAAATGTGGCAATATACGGTTGTAGATGAATGTGATATTTACCCTCTCTTGTGGAAATGACGTTTATTTTAATGCTTCTCAAAATGCAATGAGCTGAAGTTAATTCAAGGCTTCATTCTTTTTCAATGATTTACCGTTCTCGTTTTATCTTTTAGACGGCACGTTTTTCTTCGCTTTCGTATCAAATTGTAATCAAAGTGGGATATACTTTAATGTACATTTCATTATGGATGCCACATCATTCTACAACGCAGTTTACTAAATCTAAAATAATCCGAGTTATTATATTGTAATAAGTACAGCCATCATAAAGCTAAGATAAGTTCAAGAAAACCTTCTAAAGGATTTACCAAAACGGGTCGCCAAAAACATGTATACATAGTACTGTTGTTGTATAGAAAAATATTAATTGCTTCATTTTTTGGACCTAAAGCTTTCAGGTATTAAGGAGAGCTGCACTCAGTGGTTTTTAAAAGTTTGATGTAATTTTAATCGGACATAATAGGTAATCCGGCTACTATACATATAATGTACTGTAAAATTAAAATAAACTAAATTAACCTTAAATAATCAGTAAACCTTTGTTCAGCTCTAAGTAGAGTACAAAAGTCAACCTGGTTCCATAGTAAACAACGGGAAACTGCCTTGGCATGTCATAAATCTATTTCTATTTTTACACAATGCAAACTCCTTCCTTTCAACCCCATGCGTTTCATTATTAAATTATTAACATGTATATGATTCATAAAAAATACACGATTCATCACAAATCAAAGAAATCTTTTGTGCGAATATCGTTGGAGGCACGTTATAACAGGTACCAGTTCATGGATATGGGCATAGTGAAAGCTTTCAAGTGCATTAGCTGTCGTTGTCTGTGCTAATAAAGGATTTTTATATTTATCATATTCAGGTAAATCTGTGCTGTAAATTGAAAATATAGCAACGAGTAAAAACCTGTTTGTTTAAATGTTTACGTATTAAATGCGTATTTCATGATCGAGCACGTACAACTACGTTTATGCAAATATTCCGGAATGTATTCCTGTCGTAACGTGTTCACGGAGCAAAAATGTACAAAGTGCATCCAGGCCGAATTTCATCCATTCCTTCTAAAACCTTGGCGTGGAGTTGGATTTATTTTATTTTGGAAATTTAAAAAACATTTTTTATAACAGAAAGCGGATTTTATAGTTAACTTGTCAAATCCAGACAAATATTATCATATTATAATTGTGGAGAGGTTTTTATTTATTCTGAAGTTTAATAGTTGAAGAAATATTAGATAAGATTTCAATTTGAATGCAATTGAGGTGAGACTCTCTACCAAGAAGGTAAAGGGCTCTAGGATTGTGACGTGAGAAATACAGACAAATGTGCGGAGTCTCCATTTAGAAAAACTGCCATTGTCGAACGGGAGGTGCCTGCTTTGAACAACCAACAAGCTGCCAAGCCGCCATCAGGAAGAGAAGAATGTTAGTGAAAGTTCGACACCTAATAAAGCGGAATCCAAAGGGAACATGAGTGCTCCAACTGCAACGAAGCGGAAAGTTATCCAGAAGAAAGTTGATTCACCTGATATGAAAAACTCAGGAAAGAAGAAAATGGGTACAAGGCCATAAGGTTTGAAAACTACACCAGGTAAGAAGATGACTGTTAAAACTAGTCCAAGACGACAGCTTATTCAGAAGAAAAATGAAGAAGAACCTGCACTCAACTATGATACAGATAATGAAGAAGAATTGAATTCAGCACCATCAACTAAATCCAACGTCATGATGAATACTGGACAAAATCCAACATATGATGCAGATGATAAGTGTCTGGTGGAAATGGCCCCAGCAACGGATAAGAAGACGAGATCTCGGAAAATTATGAAACGGTCGAAAAAGATAACTACTCAGAAGCGGAAACAAGTAATTCCGAAGTTTCTAAGACGAAACCGCATCTATAGTGAGGATCAAGCGTAAAAAATGCGGTTGCTCGAAGTCGCGAATGCGGTATGGAATTCCAAATGCGTTCATATCATAATAAGAACTGGCATACGAAACAGAAGTGTCAGGCCACCGGTTGTAATTTGACCTTTTACCATAACCAGCTGCTGAAAGACCACATTTTTTCTGTTCATTGAACTCATTACAAGAACGGGAAACACGGTTGTAATTTCATAAAAAGAAGTATGAAGTAATTTTTGGACCGTGAGAAGATTTGTACCAAGGGCCAACCAGAATTCCAATGTACAGCAATGCTCACTACTACACAACAATGTAAAGCAATAATAACAAATACTGTCCGAGAAAGCCACGGCTATATTTGGCGAATGGAGTTGAGTGCGTGGATCCTGACTGCCAGTTAACTTTTCCTCATCATGATATAATGTTGACGCACGTAGAGAATGCGCATCCGAAATTCTTATGCAAAATGAAGATAGACCCCGAATGTGATATGCTTGTCCTTAAGTACTCTCTGAAATTTAATAATAATAGATGGCATAAAAAGAATAAGTGCCATGAACAAACTTGTCAGGAAACGTTTGATCACAAGCAATAATATATGACCATTACGGAAAAGTGCACCAAAAATATTGAATATGCAAGAATTATTATCGCGGCTCCCGCATATGCGTATTAAGCAATGATGAATATGTTTTGCATAAGCCTACTTGTGACCCTTCCAAGAAGCCTTTCGCGTGTTCTATCGGTGGCTGCCTCAAAAAGTTTACAGCAATAGACAATTTGGAAACATCTATACGCTGCTCGCAGGTTTGTTTACATTCACGCACGAAGTAGTTACAGTTTGTCGAGAACTTGTTACTTAATTTGAAATTGCATGTCTTATTTGTTATTAATTATTTGACTTTGTTTAAAGAGAGTACGTGTCCAAGCATTTCCTGAATGCGAAGGAAGACGAGAAAGAGGAGAAGAAAGACGACGAGGAGTAACAATTTGTTATAGCAGATGATAGTCAGAGCCCTGAGATACCAATTCCAGTAGATCCGGACACAAACACGGAGTATGAGGTGTGTTTAATTCTTATAATATTTACAGTTATAATACAGGATTATAAGGTTTTTGCAGTGATATTAATTCATGCTAATGCACACAATCATTTTAAATTAATGTTTTGTAGTTCTTAGAGTACGGCAGCCCTAACTGGCCATTTCAAGGTCTTGATTACCAACTTTTCAAAATCTATTATGACAATGGATTCCAGTTTCCTGTATTTACAATGCAGATTTTAAAAGGCGGCATTGTATTCAGAAAACCATAAGATAAACATGGAGAAATCTACACGACACGGTTATCGCGTTGATAAGAATGTTCCACCTGTGTGCTGCAGATCTCCGAAGCATTACGATGATGTACCATGTGATAGAGGACATCTGGTCCGTTTTAAAGACTACATTCACTGCTACTCATTGCGTTCTTCACTATCGTGGTTACGAATATTTTGCCCATGTTTCCAAATTTCAACCAGTCGAATTGGAAATGGATTGAAAACAATACGGAAGAATTTGCAAACCAGCATGTTATTACGTACGTGGCAACGGTGGGGTGGTATACGGATCCCATCACCACGGTTGGTCGAGGGCATCTCCCTTTACAGAACCGATTTGCCAAAATCATGTTAGGCTTAAACCGTGTGACACGTCTTTGGGATCTCCGCGTGTATGACGCAGCTCGTCATGAAGATGACGGTAAGGAGCAACCTCTGGATGAGTTGCTGGGAGACTTGCAAGATATCGAAGAAGTGAATTTCCTCCCAAACCTGAGAAAGGGGCAGCTTGGAAAACTGGAACATTGTCTCCAGCGCGATCGCGATTCCAAGCAGTACTACCACGATAGCAACAATATTTTGCTTTTTTAATCTAAGTAACGTAGGAAATAGCCAAATCGTGGTCACGGGAATCATTAAATGTAGAATATGTCGTCTGTGGCTCGACGAGTTTAATATTTCATGAAAATATTGCTAAAATCTGCTGATAAATAAATAATATGCTGATCATTATATTGTAATATAGTTGTAAATTATATACTGCCCGTTTATTCAAAAGTTATCAGAATGTTGAAACCACTTACAACCGGTAACTGTTCTCAGGTCAAATCCATTTGGTATTATGTTTGATTCTAACGGAAATAAAGAAATAAAACGCTTCACTTTTTCCTATTTAAAGATAAAAACTTTAAATAGTTGTACGTCATATTTTTCCTTGCACATGTAGAAAAGATGTTTCAATTCCAATTTTAATTACCTTGTTTTAACATTTTTGTTTTAAAAACTTTGCTGACACAATGTTGGAATTTTAAACAAATAGCTAGAAAATTAGCAATGCAATCCGCAGTTAGCGTAGTAATGGATAGATTCTGTCTGCACACGATGTGTAGCTGTATCTAGGCAACTAGTTTAAAGTTAACTTGAGCTAGTTAAATATTTGCAAGTAATGCATTTAAACGTTTTGGGGTAACTTTTAAGTAATGCATTTACACGTTTTGGGGTAACTTTAAGTAAAGCGTAGAAATGAAAATATAATATACTCAAAGCATAGACATTTTATAATAGGCGTGTGGACATGGAACCAAAACTGTGTTCACTATATACTTTCTCGTGGTTTTGATATGTTGTTATAGTCAACATTTGCTAACTGGAATAAAAAACGTAAAAGGCCGTACTTTGCCTTGGGCCAGGCCGGACGAAAGCCAGCTACGGCTCCGATTAGCAGCTCATGCATTTTTATCATTTGGTCGTCCAATTGGCAATTTTCTTTGAAAGATCTTTTAGGAAGTAAACTCGCAGCATATTTTTTGAAAGTTAGTTAGCATATGAAACATAGTTGGATGGTCCTTCCTGGTTCCTTGTTTCTACAAAGGGTTAGGTTTGGTTACAGCATGTTTGTTTTCCAAATAGAGTACATTAATGCAATTACAAAAATTACGACTAAAGCAAGGAAGTGAAAACAACTGCCTGCTGGCTATTGGTATTCTATTATATATTTTTATTCTATACGATTTTCTAAATACATGTATGTGTAGAGCAGGAGTTAGTGTAATTGATGTAAACTTCAACAATGCTACTTTATTGTTATTCAAAAAAAAACTATCAAACGTAGAAACCGAAATAACAAACTGAACAGCCAAACTGATGCTTAAGGTTAAAGGTATTTACGTGTAGGTAATTTATGTTTGATAAAGCCATAATCATGTACGGAAGCCTACAATCCTTTTCCTCGTTTTGATTCTCCATTTTTACAAATGTATGTGTTTCATGTTGATTAATGTAAAATTGCAATTCCTCCTACAACTGCTGTTTGCTACATTGACTATTGAACCGAAAGAGGAAATTGAATGCCGAATTTAAAAAGCTAGGAAATAACTACTGGGCAAAGAATAGTATTGCCATTATGTGTATTCAGCGGTCATTTGTTTGTAAGATAATTGTTTCTCAACAGTTTATGTCAATTCTCTTAAAGCAATTTTCATTGCTAATTCTAATGAAATTACTGGAAACAGGTTAGATATAGTATATAAAAAGCTTTTTTTTACATACAAGAGATACATGAACAATCTAACTAATTTGAAATAAATCAGAAGCAACGTTTTCAAAATGTAAGTTGAAATTTTTGCCTCGAACTTAACTTCTGGTTAAGTCTCGGTTGAGTTTAAAGTCATATGCTGGATCCGGTGTAATAAATATAAATGATATTTACAGCAAAAGGTACAAGAACTGCAATAAAATTTCCAAACGTTGACTAATAACCGACTCATCAAAACAATTTTTACCTTAAGATTTCCATTATTTTAATGTTTAACAGTCAATATTATGATAGTTTGAATTATGCCAAAATATTGATAATGCTTGATTCCTCCATTTCCGGCATCCACGTTATAAATTACAAACAAAAAACGACAAAAAACAAGTCGTTAGATAAAAATAAGCAAGCAGAGCAGTGCAACTTGAAAGTATGTTATTTGTGAAATTGGTTTGGAAACAAGTTCAAAATATAGAAGTTATAAAATATTTCCTGTTTATAACATGTTATTTTCCTGTATCATAAGGAGCACATAGTCTAAACTTTAAGGAAAAGTGCATTACTTACAACAATTCTGGCTATATTTAACCCTTTTCCTTAAATTAAAGGTAATCAGCTGGGAAACTGGACTTTCTAAATCACTAAAATTACAATTTCCGCGTCTGTCGCTGTACAAATTGGTACAAAAAACGGCGCCAGATATAATGTTTAATACAAACTGTGTTTTTACTAGATAATCCCATAACAGGCATTTCGTACCCCGTATTTCAAGGTTACAGACGACAATATAAATGAAATAAAAGCACAGCTTTTAGACTGAGTTTATTCTTTCTGTTCAACAAACCTGCAGTTATCAAACTTAGCTCCTGTCCCCAACTCAAGCCAAAAAAATGTTGTCAAGTTCGCAAGTGTTTGCTTTCCAGCTACAAGAGCTTTTATACTTTTACATGTTTCCTTTACCATTCAAAGTTGACAACATTGAGTCAAAAATTGTATTAAAAAACGAAAAATGGAAATGGGTCACATGGGGACTAAATTTGGGAATAATTCTTGTATGTGGTATAACCAAGGGTTTTGTCTGGTGTGGTATGGTTTCGTTCGTCCGCGAGCGGATTTCGAGCTTCTCAACGGTCTAATATTGTTCCTTACAACTGGTGTGGTCTTTATAGGATGGACACTACTCGTTATTGGACTAAGTGATTTCGTTGGTCTCAAATCCGGGTTTAACCAGTGGATCCAATTGACAGACAAAATTGAACAGCGTAAGGATTTTTTTAAATTCAAACTATTGTGACATTTTGTCAACGTTTTAAATATATTGTTTACAGATATCTCCAATTCAACTAACAACCAAGGGCAAATGGTAGTCAAAGACAAATACGGTAGCTTTCTCTGCCTAACGGTAGTTATGACAGCAACTGCACCGTTCGTAGTACTTTTGGTGGCTCTTGGTTGGAATTATGATGGCACTTATTTCATTTTCGAGGATATTCTCACAGAGCCTACAAATCGTTCTAGGAACGAAATCTTGATAGGTTTGGGAATACGAGGTGCAATATTGCTTATCGCTGGACTGGAAACGGCAAGGAACTTTTCGTTTTTCTTTACCATTTTTGTAGTTACTCCCGACCACTTTGTGAAAGTTACAGATTATTTATTAGGCCATGATTTTAATTTTGAAGATTTCTATCAGTTTGAAACTGAGGGCATACTGGTTTTGAAATTGATGAGTAAGCTTCTCTTTTCTTCAATATATTCAGGCCTGTTCATAATGTTTTGGGTGACAGTTGCATCTCTTAGCATTTGTCTCAAGGGCGGGGCGAAAGTTCTTGCAATCGTCTGGTATGGTGCTACGGTTTTAGGTTCAATATTGTTGGCTGGACAAGTGATAATGTTGCCAGATGCAGGAAAAGCATGCGACAAATGTAAAAATGTTGTGGAGAAATATCAAGAAAGTACCCGAAGGGATTTCCTGTTTAAAAAGGGTAAAGTAAGAGCCGTTGATTTTAGGAAGGCAAAGTCTATCATTCCAATAACTGTACCCTACGGTTCATTTTATAAAGTTGGAGTTGAATTTGTAGTCGAATACTTTACATTAATTTTGTTAAGAACCGTGGATGTGGCTTTGATCGGAATATTTTAATGGGTTAACGTTAGATTGCAGCGGTTGGAAATTTTTTGTCCAAGCGACTTTGTAATTTGGCATTATATCGTTTTGAATAATTTCAGGGTATTAACAAAGTCAGATACATTGTACTGAAAAGTTACGGAGTAGCCTGATATTTGAAAGTCAAACCATTTTCTTTAATTTACTAAGTTGCTTCAAAGCAAAGTTCTGGCATATTATATTTAAACCATAAGTCATAGACAAGCAGCAATGGAAATATAATTACACCGAAAGTGGAAATTAAGGCTTTAATGAAAAAGATTCATTGTGAAAAAATACTCAACAACTAAAACATCCTCATCGCTTCGTTGCCTTTATCGTCTTTACTGGTATTAGGTTATTTTAATTCGAAGACAAAATAACGTTAGCCAACGTTTTGCCGCAAGGATACAACAGGTTACCGGAAAAGCTTTTACATTAACAACGTTTAATTTTGCCAACTGTTTAATGTTCATACCTTAAATCAGTTATTGTTATGTTCATGCTGAGCGTAGTTACAGTTTCTGATGTAGAACGTAGCAGTAGGGAGTATTGTGATTAAAATTTAGTCAAACATTTATGGGCTTTCTACTATTAGTCTTAACGTTAACTTTTGGAAAGCAATTGCTACCAATAGCATTCATAAAATACTGCAAAATTGGGATAAACTCAATAGTTAGCTAAGATTTATATTTTTAAGTAAAAAAAGTAAAAGCTACCGCTCAAAGATGCTTCATTTATCGTTGATACTACTTATGTCATTTAGTGAATAAAAAGTATGAAGTAAGTATAGAGTTATCCTATTTGAAACTGTTTTTTAAAATTATTAATAATGAAACACTATATATGCTTTGGCCATTTTACTTCACTTCAAGCTATGGATTGTGCATATTACGGCGCTTTTAATTAATAAAATGGTCTGTAAATACCAAGAGGATTAAGCAAATTGCTTTTTAAACCTATTATACAATTGAACACATAAAGAAACAAGTGAATTAATAGATTAATCTTGCAGTTCCTGTATCAATGTTTGCTTACGTTCGGAAATTCGCGGAAGTACTTATAAGTGTATATAACACCAAACCACATTCTCGGGGTTTGTGAACCAGGAATGGTTAAGCTTCAAAAACATGTTTTCAACAAAACGAAAAAAATATTTAACGGAGCTTCTAAAAGTAGCATATGGTAACATTTTACTAAAAAAACCCCAAAATAGAGAGGGATAGCCATTGGTAATCCCATGGAAAAGAAACAACTATAATCAAGCTTCAAGTTCAGTTTACCCTTTCTCCAGCCACATCGACGAGTTTTCTATTTCCAGTCCTGCTTACAATTCAAAACAAAAATGTTGTCACACTCGCAAGCATTTGCGCTTAAATTACATGAAAATTTATACTTCAACTTGTTTCCACTACCATTCGGGTTTGATCCCAGCAAGTCGAAAATGGTATTAAAAGCAGACGAATGGAAATGGTGTATCTTTGGACTTTGGACTTACTCTAGGAATTATTTTTGGTTACGGTTTAACACAAGCGTTTTGTCTTGTGTGGTATGATTCCTTCATCCACGCTCATTGTCACCAAATGAAAAATTTTTCTGACACCTGCATATTTGGCTATTGAATTTTTTGGATTCATTTTCGCTCAAAAACTGTTTTACTAAACCGGAAGATTGTGAGGGAGACGATGGTACTCTCAGAAATTTCAAAAAATGTACCCTCGAGGAGTAGGCGTTCAATTTTGTCCCCCGCATCCACGTTTCAGGGCCAAAAATATGTGTTTGTACTCTTACAAAACTTTTCACAATGGATTAGCTATCATATATCCTGCCAAACATGGTTTCTTGGCTTCATTTTGCCACCCTTCGCTAAGCGGCAGCTGGTGGAAGACCGGTTACATCGCGACTGGAAGGTGAGAAAAATAATGTTTTCAAGAAATGAAATTTCTTTTTTCGCTTTAAATTAAACTCAACACACTTCCATTTCATTTATAATATGTTTAATTGAATAGCATTACTCTTAAATGTAAGTAATCACTAAAAAATTTATGTTTTTGATGAATCCCGAAAACAATTCGGGAGGTATTTCCGGTTTTCTTCACCTTCCAGTCGCGATGGAACCGGTCTTCCACTTCTTCCACTTCCACATTTGTAATAATTTTACAAGTGATTAAGCATTGATAAAATAGGATATAACATGCGTCAAAATTTATTTTCGCAGTAATGTTTAATCCATTAGCGATTTCAAAACTAATTACGTTCATGCAAATGTTCAACTACGAAGTCTTTCTTCGTTCTAGGGTTTGCAAGTTAAAAAAATAGTCTATTCGGCTGAGGATTAAAATCGTTATTTGCAAATATTAACCTTTATTTTCAAAACATCAATTTCTAACACATTCGCATTTTTGCGAAAAACATATCTTCATTCATTAAATAACTACTTCTTCCTTACGTTTTGCCATGAACTTTCAAGCCATCAATTTAAAAAACATTGTTGCACATTGCAAACACATTGCACAACAAAAAATTGCAAACACATTAGGCTCACTCTACTGCATTTCAAGAGTAACAACTCACGCTCGACATAGCAAGCATGCATGTAGCACTCAAATATTTTAACTTTAAGATTACATGTGCGTAAAACTGTTAAATTTAAAAATACTTCATCAATCTAATTACCTGTATATGTTTTAATTTTTGCTGTATCAAAAAATATCTAATAAAATAAAATCTATTGTGTGAAACAGAATAAATGTAAAGTGTTCTATGGTACATTGCACGCCGATTACACAAAATGAACCATAAGGTATTTTGATTGGTGACATCGAAATCGCTTTCTTAACATGTATTTGTTGTACCTTATTTTTACTTTTAAGTAATTGTGACCAGTAGATTTCTGATATTTCCTAACTACATTTTTACAATCATCGCACGTTTTTTCAGCATCTGACAATATTAAAACTAGTCCCGCAAGAAAGAAACAGGCAGTAATAAAGCTATCACACCATAAAAGCGCTGGCAGTTCTTCCCCACTTTTTAAACTTATGGATAGGGTTGCAACTGTCGTCCAAAAAATGAGAAATGGGCTGAAATACACACCCGAGCAAAGGCCAAAATGACACGAGATGGAAAATTTAAAAAGATTTGCTGTCAGGTTACATGGTGCATATTTTAAAAACAATGTTCGTGTCAAAGTATGAAGACAAATTGGTTTTCTTATCGAGATTTTCTATTCAAAGAAGGGAAACTGTTTAAAACCATTACAGACAAATTTACTTATACCAACCTGTTTATCTCGTTTTCAAACAATGAAACAAAGTATTACTACAAAGCCAATTCAGTTAACGGACATTCTGTATTGCATGGCTCTACGAATTTCCGCTTAAACCAGATTTGCGAAATAGTATGTATGACAAATGTACTATTAAAATAATTTTGTAATCTATATATTCTTGTTCACATTTCTCGTTATCACGTGTGCATGAGACAAACTTAGTCGACGGCGCTTAACCAAGTAGAATCATATCATAGATGAACAACATTTGTTTTGATTGCATACCAGGAAGCATAAAATTGGAAATGAGAATCTTGTTAACCGAACCAATTTAAACTGCAATCTTCCTTTAAATCATTTCCTCAGTTCAAACTACCAGTTGGCTAGTCTGCTCCGAGGAAATGGATTAAAAATTTGTGAAAAAGTAAATTAAACGTTGCATCTGTATTTGACACACTTCAGGAAACAACCGACACGCAGTTTGTGTCTAGAACCTTCCCAAACGCGAGCGTATTTTCAATTTCTCCAAACGGAAATAAACTATAAGAACAGGCGGCAATATTGTCCCACCTACAAGTACTGGCGTTTCGATTACATGAGCTCGTTTATTCGTACATGTTCTCGTTTCCATTCCATTGGGACTCTTGCTACTCAAAAATCATTGTAAAGGGGCAAAAATGGAAATTAGTCATTTGGGGAGGAACAGTTGTGGCCCTCTTTGTAGCAGGGATTATGCTTGTTATGACCCTTGTGTGGTACGGCTTTGTTTGTCCACATAAAGATTTTACTGAGGTCAACGCGATTCTTATTTCCATTGATATAATGATAGTCTTTGCTTGGTGTTCCTTGCTTGGAATAGGTTGGTTTGAATTTGATCTGTTGCTTTCGGCATTTAACCAAGGACTTCAACTGTAAAGAGTGTAAGCATG
This sequence comes from Orchesella cincta, assembly GCA_001718145.1. Taxonomy (NCBI): domain Eukaryota; kingdom Metazoa; phylum Arthropoda; class Collembola; order Entomobryomorpha; family Orchesellidae; genus Orchesella; species Orchesella cincta. Next base: position 17,097 of record LJIJ01001965.1, read on the forward strand.
CTTTATCAAAAAAATTAAATGCAATATTAAATGCTCTCCATACAAATATACAAAGGTTACCTGAATAACACTTTATTCGTTAATAACGAATTTTTGTTACAGGGACATCAAACCAAGAAAAGTTCAAAACTAAAGACGGTGTTGGTTCATTCCTCTGTCTTCTAAACATTGGAGTTGGATTTGGCGCATTTGTGATTCTCATTTTAGGCATCAGTTGGAACCACGACTTTGCCTATTTTATCCTGGAAGACATTCTTTCGTCCCCGCTTGAACGCTCTTTTACCGAAGTGTTTTTAGGTTTCACGATAAGGGTCGTTATTGCATGTCCTCTGGTTTTTGAAACAGCTCGAACGGGTTCATTCTTCATATCCAGCCTAATGGTTTTAATTGATAACTTTATTAAGGGTACATCAATCATTAATTCTACGAACATGAAGTTTAAGGATTTTCTAGATTTTCACACTAGGGAACGTCTACTCTTAAAGCGTCTAGAAAGACTTCTTTTTCCAACAGTTTATTTGGGCTTGTTTCTCTGTTTTTGGTTGACAATAATTTCATTGTGTATTGCTTTGAAAGGTGGAGATAGGATACCAGATATGGGCCGCTATTTATTCGTCGAAGTCGCAGTTTTGCTTCTAGCAGGTCAAAGTTTGATGCTACCAGCGGCTGCGAAGGCTTGCGATAACTGTCAAAAAGTAGTTAAAACATTTCAAGTGCAGACTCGTACAAAATACATCCGATTTAGAACAAAAGGAAATTTGGTTGATATGAAAAGAGCCAAGTCGCTTATTCCACTCAGAATACCATATGGATCGTTTTATATGGTAGGTCGGGAATTTCTTGTTGACTACTGCACACTCATTTTATTGCGAACGATGGATGCTATTCTTATTTTAGAATTTTAGTGGTAGAGAATATCAAAATATTGGTTATGCTTTATGTAAAATAGTTGATATTCAAAACACGTATATCAGAACCATGAACACAGAATATTTAAGCCCAACCATATTAGTTGCGTTATTTGTCATTTGTAACTCTGTTTTGTCATGCTGAAGATACATAAACCTTTTTAATTGTTATTGACGTTGTGTATCTGCGGTTTGATTCTGTATTGCCTTACATCAACGGCTTTCTCAGGTTTTGAAAGGAAACTGAAAACTGTCATATCGACATTGCTTGCATTGTTAATTCAATTTGGAAATCCTTGGCTCTAAGTAGACAGTCAGTAGAAAACTGTCTCTAAAACGAAGGAAATTCCCAGACCTTCAAAATGTATCACAGCCAAGAAGGTTGCAGTGATTCATTTTAAACAAAAAATTAGGTTCAATAACAGCAGCTGACTTCTTCAACAGTTACAGTAGATAACATTTGTGATTGACTAAAACAAAAACCCAAAATTTGGTGATGCGTACCCATGCTCCCTTGTTAGAGTTAAACCTTTTGAATTAATGTTTAATGGCAAACTAAAACCTAGTGCAGACCTGTAATGATTGTCACCTGTAGAATTGTTTGGAGAATAAGTGTGCCAAATTTCATCCAAATCTGATCAAATTGTCTCTGTAGCAAACGCATCACATTATTCCGGCCGATAACCCTGTCTAGTATGCATAAGTCACAAAGGTCTTTTTTACGGGCATAATTCTTACTCCATCTTACAAGGGAGTTATCTTTGGTGCCCGGAGAGCTCAGGCATGTGAAATAGTGCTTCTAGGGAAGCTTGGTACGCTGAACACGATGATGTAATTACTTTTCTGTAAAACGAAACTTTGAAATTTACGTTACAGTTTTTACGGGACTCCAAAAGGCAAGTTCATCAATTTTTTGGCGAATTAATTCAGTTTGTACGATTTCTTTCACTCGTTTTTGTTAAATTTTTGTTTTAGTGAGTAATTAGTATTCAGTATTTTATGGCATTGAACTCAAAGATATTCAAGGTAAACCTTCATTTGAACCTATTGTTAACGTCGAGATAATCAGTGCTTTCTAATGATTTTTTTTGTAGCCTTCAACTGATTCAATTTCTCGATTTCACTTTTTTAAATGATATACTGTTTGACCGTGATCAGCTTTTTTTGGTTTGTGTGTTTTCAGGACGTTTTTGGCGAATAGTCTACTATACAAACTGAATAGAAATAAAGTTCAAAATCGTGCATTTTAGGTGGCAGTGGAAATTTTAAACTACAGTTATTAATCAGACCGGAAACAGGTTTGTGTCAGTCTTCTTTTAATTTGTATTGCTCAAGAATAAGCTCGTGTCTGGAAAGAAGCAGTAGAAGATAGAACTGCATATATAGGGATTCAGCTCTAGGGGATATTTCAATTATTTAGCTGAATAATAATGTAGGTTTGCCAATTGCATGTAATCTGAGAAGTAGTACGTAATGTGAATAGCCTCTGTTGTGACGAAGCTACCTTGCCAGCGTCTTCTGGTAATCGTTTTTGACTGCTTTAGAGGCCATTTTGATGTCCAAATTATTATATAGAACCTGAGAGTAACTTTGCAGAGGTTTACTAAATCAGGACTTTTTACTAGTACCTTCAAATTCAAAAATTAAGTTAGCACGCTTAATACCCTAAATGATAGAATCCGGCGACCGTCGTCGTGTGTCATAATATCTGGCTGGTTACATACTTCTGTTAATTAGATGGTATGTCCTTCTCAAGGGTCACAGAAATCCAAAATTGTCTTCTTTCTTTTTGTAGATATTTGAACTCCAAAATATGTACAAGCAAGCCTCTTTGCTGATTTGAAACATGTATCGTGGCCTTTGACTACTGTTGAAAAATTCAAATTTGAAATTAAATTAGTTAAATTCATAATCAGCACTGCAGTAGCTTTTGAATGATATATCACAAGCTATATGTGACACTTATCGAATTGGTAAACCTAATCATTTGGAATAACTTTGCCCTGAATAACTTATTTACAAGCACGTCCTCACTCTTGACTTAAGCCATCGACTATAATTATCAGTATTTCAGTAAGTTAAAAAGAACCATAGGTATCCTGACAGACACGACGATAGGCGTCCTGCAATTCTTTCTTCACATGTAACAAAGGGTAATTTTTAGGTAATATAACGGAAAGGGGTATTACAAACAGACATAGTCGGTACCGAAGTATAATTACCAAAGTTGATTGGGTTGACATAATTCAAACATATCGTCCATGATGTATCACATTCAGATATATGAAATGTATGTGCTAGTATCAATCCGACATATGAAAACTGTGTGCTAGTATCAATCCGACATATGAAATGTATGTGCTAGTACCAACCCGACATATGAAAACCCTAGGTTTTCCAGAAACCCGCTTCAAAGTTTTATTTGATTGATACATGTGACTTCTGCAGGTAAAACAAATCGTGCCATAACTTTTGTCTCCACAAACGAATTTCGATGAAAGTTGCAGCAATCGATAGAAAATTAATCAGGCTTCTTTATTGCATTACGGTCTCATTTAGCCCCAAAATGCAGATGTCTGCTTTATACTAGCACATAGATTTCATATGTCGGATTGACACTAGCACACACTTTTCATATGTCGGACTGATACTAGCACATCGATTTCAAGTGTCGGATTGATACTAGCACATACATTTCATATATCTGGATGTGATACATCATGGACGATATGTAAGTTCCAACCTAGGTTAGACCAGAAGAACCAAAAGAGAGTTATTTTAGATCCAGTTCTGCACTGTGTATCTCGTTAAAACTACTTCAATTGAAAGAACTAAGAAATATGCTCTATTTAATTTTTACTGATGTCAGTTTATTAAACATTTCAGGATGAACCCTCAGAGAGTGGTTAAATTTGGACAAGGAGAGCAACCGGAGGGTAAAAAAACTTCTACTACCGTGTGGTTAGCAACAGGTGCAACCGTAACAGATTCTTCAAAAGTCAAGCAAAAATGGATAGTTGGCGGGAAATTGGAGGCGGATCTTACGCACAGTTTATTCTGGTAAATTTTACAGGTATATACCAAGTATATTAAAATATAAAGATATAAAATTTGTGGGCAACAGTAAGCTGGAACCGGTTTGGAAAAACTTGCGGTGGATAAATGGGCCATAAATTTTGTAAGTTTCTTCAATATTTTACATAAAATACAGTAAAATATATTACTTATTCTGGGCTTCTACTGGGTGACATCCAGGTGAAATATCTGAAACGCGAGGCGGAATTTTATGAAAAACTTCATTATCTTTGTGAGGGTATGTAAAGTTAATGCATAATCGTCTTTAATCTTTACTGATTTATCCATAAAATCAAGAGCATCGTTTGCATTGTGACATTTTGTAGCACAAGATTTTCAAAAGAAGTACAATTTGCACAAACTTGGAATACCGGAATGCATTGCATCTGGCGTGCATAAAGTGAATGGCAAAAAGTACACGTTCTTTATAATGCCACGATTTGACCTAGATCTTCGCGAGTTTGTTAAAATAAATGGCAACAAGCTGTCTTTAAAAATGACGGAGGAAATTTGCGTTAACCTGGTAAAACATCTCTCCAACATTTTTATATTTCTTAACAAAAGTCAAAAATAGTTTTTGGTAGGTAATTTCTAATATAATTTTTCATAGATTTATTGGATTGAGCTTACTCACATCCTAGGCTACTTGCATTGTGACATTAAGCCGGAAAACATACTTCTGAGTAAAATGGATTCATCCGAATTTTTGCCCTACCTCTGTGACTTTGATTTAAATACATCGTATAAAAATGCCGAAACAGGGACGCATATTTCAGAAGATCGAGACAGTCGGTGTTGGCAAGGGACCCCTGAATATATGTCCTTGTGTGTATAATATGAAATCAGCTATAATTATATTTGATTTAAAAAGCAATGAAAGTAATTACAAATGTAATTTTATTTAGGGATGCACATCAGGGATGTTTTTCAAGAAAATCAGATTTGATGTCACTCGGATTCGTCTTATACAAAATATTGGCTGGATTTCTACCCTGGGAAAAGATTTCTGAAAATGACGAAAATAAGAAAAAAACACCCGCTCATAAGAACATTTTTAAATCAAAGGAGGCGTTTATGGACAATTTGGATAAATCAGATGAATTTTCTCACAATTTTTTAGGTATTTCTTTCTTAGATTATGTTTTACCAAATTGTAGTCTTTTAACTCCTAATTATATAAACCTGTCTCACGTTGTCAGGCGTGGATGTCGTTACAGAATTTCTGCGGACTGTTAAAGAATTGGAATTTATGGAGACACCAGAGTATGATAAATTGAGGGATATTATAAGCAAATTGCCTTTGCTATCTGACAACGACTCCATCGGAGAAATGTCCAACGCATCTTACCAGAACAATTCTATCGTGGAACACGCAAATCAAACGCTACAAGGCCGAGTACTAACTGTAGTTGCGGCAAGCAGAAAATCGATTTTAAGGTTTGTGATGTTTGGGATTTATTCATCTGGTATACATAATGTATTCACTCTTACTTATAATTCATAATTAGCGTTACGTACATGCACGCAACCACTGGGGGCAGGGTGGTGCACGGCACCCTCCAGATTTTCGGAAACTCAAGCAAATTTACATTGCACCCTCCAAGACTTGTGCATTTTCAGTTTTGGTACTACGGAAATTCTACTATAAATTAACTTTCTGTTAGAAACGTTGTTTCAATTTTTTGTTAGTATTTAAGGTTAGTACTTCATAAGGATTGTATTGTTATATTTAATGAATTTTGTACGCCCAAAGCTGTACAACGCAAAGGGAATTACGTAACTAAAAAAGGGGCCGAAATTTTTCCGTGGCTGCACCCCCCAGTTTTAAAACCGCGGTTGCGTGCCAGATTACGCACACACTAGGTGCATATTGTAGAACTTTTAAGGCTGAGTTTATTGGTAATCCTTCAGGTATCTAACAATTTTGAAAACCTTTAGCGTCTCAGTTATTTATAAATGACAATGGAATGGAAATTGTAGTTTATATTTCTGAAATATGAATTTTAGTAGTAAAAACACAACTGTTTAAATGCAATTTCTAAACTCAATCCGCTTGTGTGTGCACATTCACAGTAGGTAGGTGTATTGATTTGTTCCGGTCTGGAGCCCAAAAATATTTTGGTAAGCTTTCTACTTTTTAATATTACAAGTTTTTTAAGCAGGGCAAGCCAGACCTTGCAAGTAAGCTCTCGGGCTGCTGTCGTGTGTCGAGGCTTCGAATCCCCCTGGGTTATTTACAAAAATGAACTCCCAGCTCGCCTGCTAATCGTCCTTGGCTCTGAGTTAGTACGGGGGCGTAATACTGTATTTGTTGTCACGAGGGAGTGGCTTAACACTGCAGTACTCTCTGTAGTGTTTTCCCTTCACATATAGGAAGATGTACCTACTGGTAAAATGGGTTAGATCGCAAAAATCCTAATAATAATGGATTAAGTCGACCCTCGGGGATCATGTGAGCAGGCTCATATGTCAGTATCTGTGTGAGCAGGCTCATTTGATCACGGGGACCCGAAAATACATACATACATTACAAGTTTTTATTCTTCAATGAATAAACTTACTGAAAGCCTTGTACTTTATTTAGGCGGTTGTTCCTTAGGTTGAATCTGGTAGTTAACACCACTGTTATTGTTGTTAGTGGGAAAGTGAATGATATTATATTTTTTGGATGAATGTGAGTGCGAATGAGAGCAGGTACAAGGTATGTACAATGGTAGAGAAGGAAAATGCACATGAGTTCTTTAGAATAAAATACTACAAATGTCGCGGGCTTTATTGCAAAAGAAGACGCGAAGATTTAATAGTAAAACCAACAGAATCCACTGCAGATACTAAATTTTGACTGAGAGCGAGGAGTGAGAGCTCGTTCGGATATTTCTAGGAATTTTTAGATACATACATTAGTTAAAATTATACGAAATTGATGGTATACTGAAAGTATATACAATAGTGGCTGCATAAAATGGAAAACATTAAGTTTTAAGGGATCGTGACATCTGAATTTGAGAATGAATAATGAGGTAATAAAGGTCGTCCATAAAGAGCTAGTGAAATATTTATTTTCTTCGGAGATTCACACAATTTTACATAGGTTAAATTGAGACTAAACAAACAAGAACATTGGTCCAAAACAGTTATGTATAAATTTATATAATATCAAAACCCAGTGGTTATATATATTGGATGTTTATTAAGTACTATAGATGGGTGTCAAAATTCAAAATTATGTACCGGTTGTCATTGTAGGCAAACCAGAAAACGGATCCATGGTTGCCAATTACACGAGACAGACGACGCAGCGCCAAAGCGAAGCAAAGTGCAAGTGGAACATGATACACCAATAGCGGGAAGCAGCAAAAACATACCAACCTTGGCAACAATGTTGAACACAAAGAAACAGAAAATGCAGGTACCATTGAAAAAATTTACTTAAAAATTAAATTAGTACTAAATAAGTTTTCATTGAATTGTTTTAACTGGTATATGAAATCGACTCTTTAGTTTCTTTTCTGCCTAAGCTTATTTTAATATGCATGATGATAGATGAAGGATATGCAGTGTAAGGATGTGTCCAGGAACAACCGAACGGTGTTTGCATTGCTTTAATTTTTAAACGAGTCAACCTTTACAGGGCTTAGTAGGTCATTTAAATACACATTCAATTTAGATTCAAGTTTCATAAATCGCTAACTTCTGCTAGTTGTCTTTTTGATAGCAAGGGGATTCCTAATCATTGTCAGAAATTGAGTTAACGAAGTATTTTCGAATACATTTGAGTCTCATTGCTCAGAAACTACTAGTTCTAATGTGAAAATCTTTTTCAATTATTCTACAAAAAATTATCCTGGGTTTCAGGAATTTTTTCCATGAGCATGTATTTAAAAAAGTAACTACTCCAAAACCTTATAATTAAAACAAGCCCTTTGCAAAATTTTTACGGCCAACTGAACAATCTGTAGGAAAGCATCATATTAAGAGTTGTTTTAAGAATAATTCTGCAACAAGTAATCAGCAAAGTTATTGGTGTATGTAACCTGTATCCAATTGAGCGCTTATTTAAAAGACCCCACAAAATCCGTAAAGGCTTACTCGCTCCGAAATAACAGCCAAGCCGACACAGAGGGGATCTTTTGGAGCACATCCTTACGACATAATTTTTAGGTTTATGTATGGGTTACGTGGTAAAAATTTTGATGCGTGCAAAAGAAAAAAATGAATGATTAAAGGGATGTAAAATTTGCATAGGTTTTGTTTTCTAATTGCTCTGAAAATTTCACATATTTTCTAAAAAACATTCTCCAGTTGGCAGTTAAAAGGAGGTTTAAATTATAAATTATTCGAATTTGAAATTTTTTTCAGGTTAATTGTTAAGGTAATTTTCTGGTTAATCTTCCGGAACGGAGAAGTAATTCATTATTTTTCCAGTTGCAAGTGTCTCAGCGTACCACATCTATTAAACCCTACCAATATGACTTATTTATTGTGGCCTTGCTTGTATTAGCATACAATTAGCCAGACATGAATATCTTTTTCAGTTTACTGTGATGAACCTGCTAGAGTTTTTTTCCTAATTTGTCTTACGATGTTTATTTTAAAGGAAACCTGCGCATTGATAACACCAAATGATGTGCAGAATCCTACAGATACCTTCCACGAGGAGTTAGATTCTGCTACGTCAACCGACCGCTTGAACTTTTGTACTACTAACTACCAGGAAGTTTGTAGCACTTCTAATGCCCAGAAAATTCTAAGTGCTTCCAATAAACCGCTAATTCAGAGTTCTTCCGAGTACCAACGAATTTCGAGTACTTCCAATATTCAGCAAATTTCAAATGCTACCGATTTTCAGCAAATTTCAAGTACTTCCCATGGGCTGCAAAATGCAAGCTTACGTCACGTGAACGAATTATCAAGCAGCAGAGTCTTAGATTTGAATTTAGAACCATCCAAAGCTCCTAAGTCTCTAATGGCGGACAAATGCAGAAAAAGAAAGCTCGGTACAGATGAGGCAAATTGTAAAAAACAGCGTACAGGAGCCATGGAAAGCCAACGTATTGAAAGGTAGGTTAATCCTGAAACAACCTGCTAGTAACTCAATGAATTTTCCCACGTTTTGACTACTTGCCTGGTATGAATTATGGGTTTTGAAATGAAACGTAAGCTTCGGAATCTGTCAAAAAAATTTTATGTCCTTAAAGTCTTCAGAATTTTATAGGCAGAACGAATTTCTAAGTATCAAATTAATATCTAATGAGTTATTCTGTAGATTAAAATAAGGTCTATTGTGAATTTGTTTTTATGAAGAAGCTTAATATAACTGACAGTAGGTTAAATCTAAGCGTGGTGGAGTACTACTTGAATACACCAACTATGCCAACATGGCAGCGTTTAATTTCTATAAACGGTACAACAAAACGTTGACAGTTAATGTGAATAATTTATCAGCAATGCTATGATATCAAACTGGATTAACATGCTAATAAAATGAACCGTAATGTTTGCTTGGTTTTAGCGCCATTGTATCGACTTCAAGCGAGACAAGTCGACGAACAAGGTCGACGTGCGAAATGAAGTCTACAACTCAAGTGACAGTTGTTACCGGTTCTACTGCATCACAAATATTAACAAAACAGGTAAGCCGGAATTTTTAGAAATGCATTTAAAACTATGTTGGTACTATCCGTGTATTTATATAAGAGAACATGTATTGAATAGGTATGAAGAATGTTTGAAACTCCTTTCAGGAGTATTTTTTAAGGTGAAGTACTCTATGACCCATTTCAAACTTATGAAACTCCATTTGAATTATCCATAAAAATTAATGCTATTGCTGTCAGTGCTCAGGACGTAAATAAATCAGACGTATCCAAAGACGCTAATTAGAGTACTAGGGACGTTGTTTAGGGTTTCGGGCTCTAATTAACGTCCCTGGGACCTAAATTAAAGTCTCAAAATTTTAAAATTGTTAAAGCTAAAAGTTACAAAGGCAAATTTTATTAATTTTTTCATATGAATTTTTTTACATTTGAACATTTGCATTTTGATGCATTGGATAGACACTTTTTTAAAATTATACACTTTTTTAAATGGGTGACTAAACGTGACATGGGCTCTAATTAACGTCCCAGGTACGCTTATTAGGGTCTTTAAGTTTTAAGACGTTGATTAGTGTCCCTGCCTGGAACAGTAATTAGGGTCACTGTGACCAAAATTAAATCCTGAGCACTGTGTTGGTTGATGTAGGTTGGTAGTTTTGCCATTACAGTTTCGTGTATACGGGTCTTTATGGCTACATATAGCCGTAGTGGTTACCTAAAACAGACGTAGTGACAAATATTTATATGGCAGAATTAATAAAGTAACAGTGGTGGCTATTTCTATATTAATATTGCTAATATCAAACGATAAGAAATTACTAAAAACAGAAATACCCGTGGAATTGAGCAGCACAAATTACATTCATTTTTAAATAATAGCCGTACGGACCAATATGAACAATGCTGCAATTAGGCTACAAGTGTATAGACTTTCGTAAATTAATAGACGCAATTTCTCACACGTTTCTCAAACGATTGACCTGAAATTTAGCATAAATAATATTTACTTAAATTTTGTCAAGGAAATTCTAAATTCTCAAAGAAAATTCTGTATTGAATCAAATACGTTTGAAAATATGTTTCAAATCAATTTTCAACCTACAAAACGCCAACTGTGCAAAATTTATTCCATATAACCTGTTTAGGGCTCATGAATGTATAATGGGATGGGACATGTTCTCCAAGCTAATAAGCCATGTCTTTAAAGTTGCATTATTAAGACACTTTGGGATTATTACAAACTGATTTTACTGCGAAACATTGTCGTGTTGGCAGCTGAGGTTTTTAGCTCCACCCCTTGCAAGAATGCTTTCTAGCAAGTCATCTCAACCATTAATCATTTATTTCTTGTTAAAAATGAGTATGGACCTAGAAAAGAAATTGCAAAAAAGAAATCAAAGCCCAGTAGTAAATTAATCTCAGCAAATTATAGTATTTTATTTACAAAGCATTTACCAATGAACCCATAATTTAAAAAAATTACTTGGGCCAGATCCTACAATAAATTTAGCAAAATCGCTGCCTATTGTTTACTTTATGTAACAATCATTTATTTAGGTGTTTACATAATGTGATATGTTGCGACGTTGCTATAATGATACATTATTCTGCCACTTTCTAGATCAAAAGTAAGGAATCCATAGCAGCATCAAAACGGGTTCATTCAAAGGGTAAAGGGCCGCGAAGAGAACCAAAATCAAAGAACAAGCAGCAAAAAGACTACCTGAAAACTGGACGGTGCGATTCTCGAAGAACGTCAAGGCAACCCAGTAACAGACGTCGCACTGAGCATCTTAATACTTCCATTGAGCAGAACGAACAAGGTTTTCAAGGTTTTCACATGAGACTTCGTTCGATGACTGCAACAGCATCAGAGACATCTATCATTGAAGAATCCCAAAGAGCTACAAAGTACAGTGAAAAATTTAGACAGACAACTAAAAACAATAGAAAAGCCACGGAAAGTGCAATCAAAGAAAGGAAAAAGAGGCACCGCTACAATCTTCGCAGTTGTAAAAAAAATTGGGTAAACCTTACAAACTAAATTCGGGAAACCAAGGCAACATTACTTAGCCTTCGTCAGTTTGACCAACATTATACCAGGTCATATTCCAAATAAAACACTTAGAAATACTGTGTCGTAGTAATGCTTCTTAAACTCCAAGTTCTTTTTTCTTCGGTAACCTTTTAAACAGGTATTACCTATTTGGGCGCAAACGTTATTGAAATATTTTTTTTGCTTAATTTAAGACAGCTCAGAATGTCCAAGATTGAAAAGTGATTCTTTAATTTACAAAATATATTTACACTTTTGCAACCAACCAGAAACAATAAGCATAAAAAATGTGTAGATGAACAGGTAAGGCACAGTCTGATATCAAAAAGGATATTAGTATGCTTTAAATAATTAGTTAAAAATCTAAAAAGTGATAGGATGGATAAAACGTAGTTTTATGTGTTGAATCTGTTTTAAATCCGATGAAAATATGATTTGAGTGTAATAATGAATCCCAACCAGATTTTGTGAAAGCGAGATATGTAAGTCCAAGATCAATGGTGAAAATCTACATATCTTGCAAGTACATGTTTTATGCCGGTTTTTGAACGTTGTGGCATGGAATGAATTCGTATTGAAAACTAAAATCCAGAAAATTGCTAGTAATTATCAATGGCGCATGTAACAGTTTGCTTTTGCTGTCAAAGGACTAAATAGAAAGTGGAAAAAAGCTCAAGGTGGGTAAACTAACTTTTTTATTCACGCTTACGTAGATTTCCATTAGTGCATTACTTTGTATTCGGTGGCTTTAAATCAAGGACATTTTTCATCCCTATTTAAAATGATGGAATTATAAATAGTGCAACGTCATTCCTTGTAACTTTCTATATTTAGACAAAAATGTTAGGCCACGTTTTCCAATTCCGAGCTGAATTAACTTTTTCAGATCCTTTTTGTACCAAAAACAGATTTAGTGTGACAGTTGTCACATCGGTTGGTACCGGACGGGTTGAACAGTATCAGCCATAACTTGGCTGTTACCCGTACGATGAAACGATAGACAAATTAAATTGATAAGAATATTCGAAATTTTAAGGTTCTAGAAATTAAAATTTTTCAAGTCGTAGGTAATTTCAACAAGCCATATAATTAAGTCTCAACATTTTCAATAGTTCGTTTATAGTTCGAAACATCGTTAAGATGCCATTTTATATAAAATTCAAAGTCATCCAATAAAAAAATTAGTTCAACCGCCAATCAAAATGTTTAAACATTGCAATGGATTCGAAAAGTTAGAATTGGAATATACTTGGAAATAATATTAAATAAATGTATAACCTGAAACATATTTAAAACTATTTTACATGGCATTTCGCATGATTTTAGACCCAATGCTAATAAGGTTTGATTCACAGGGATACGACATTCAATGTTTTCACTACCCTGATGAAACGTTTGGCCCAAACTAAAAACTTTTTACACACATATGTACATCTACTAAAGCTCGTTACATCACATAAATATTTTGGAAATGACTTGATGTGTATGGAATTTCGAGCAAAAATCCCAATTTTTAGGTGATTCTTTGGGATACGACATTAACATTTTTTGAAATGTTTTGTCTTATATCTCGGACACCCCAACTCCGATTAATTCCAAACTTGCTGAGCATTATGTTGAGGGTACACACTACGCAAGCATTTGTTGTTGACCATTTGTTCCCTCCTGTCTGGAAGCAGCACACGGAAATGCCAAAAATTATGACATTTTTAGTAGACGACAGTGGCAGCACGCCAGTAACCGACGGTGAAGGAAATGTTTGTGTGCCACAGTAAAGTATAACATGTTATTAACGTACTACCGTTATCCTTTGGCTCTGGGACTAGTCTAATCGCTGACAAAAGTATCAAACCTTCAGTTTTTTGTTTAAAAAAATTGGCAATTCTACAAACAACATGGCGTAACTCAAAAAGTATGACACTCCGACCAACAATTTTACTGTCGTAATAACTCCAAAAACAGGCCTTTCAAACCTGATATTAATCATCATCCTGCGATGGAAGACACTGGAGCATTGACGGCAGAAACGGAAAGCTGCGAATATCTCTATTGGTGTATGTGGAAAAATTTCAACGTTGTGTTTGTGACGTCAATGCTCCACTGTCCACCATCGCAGGAATAAGATTAATATCAGGTTTGAAAGGCCTGTTTTTGGAGTTATTACCACAATAAAATTGTTGGTCGGAGTGACTTTTTGAGTTACGCCATGTTGTTTGTAGAATTGCCAATTTTTTTAAACAAAAAACTGAAGGTTTGTTACTTTTGTCAACGATTAGACTAGTCCCAGAGCCAATGCATACCAATAGTACGTTAATAACCTGTTGTACTTTACTGTGGCACACAAACATTCCCATCACCGTCGGTTTACTGGCTTGCTGCCACTGTCGTCTACTAAAAATGTCATAATTTTGGCATTTCCGGTGCTGCCTTCCAGACAGGAGGGAACAAATGGTCAACAACAAATGCTTGCGTAGTGGTACCCTCAACATTAATGCCTCAGCAAGTTTGGAATTAATCGGAGTGGGGGGTGTCCGAGAATATAAGACAAAACATTTCAAAAAATGTTAAATGTCGTATCCAAAAATCACCTAAAAAATTGGGATTTTTGCTCGAAATTCCATACACATCAAGTCATTTCCAAAATATTTATGTGATGTAACGAGCTTTAGTAGATGTACATAAAGGATTGCCCATAAGTTAAGGGACTGGCGTAATTTAGCTGTAGTTTCCATAAATATGGATTTTCTGAATTCATTTTTTGCACACAGATAGACAATTTTCTAAGCCTACATACTAATATCCGAAAGAGCCTCCCAAACCCCTTTCGTAGCTCTGTAGAGCAATCATTTGAACATGCTCCCATTAGAGCTTTTCGGACGACGTTTTTCCAACTTCCTTCGACATTTTTCGGCCAAATCGGCCTGGACATTTATGAACACTTTTTGGTTTCATCCTCTTGCTGCAAGTACCAACTCTTGCAATAGCAAAAAAGATTCAATTTCTCGATCCTGGGGGAAAGTTTTGGGGGTCTCTTGTCGTAGGGTCCAAATTCGATGTTTTTTGGCATTTTGGCACTTCTGAGTCGTTTTCGCTTATTGTGAAGAAGCTAAGCCGGACAGCAAAGCAAGTTTTCGGCTTCATGATAAGCACAAAAAAAGGAATGGGAAGCGCTGCTGGAGACATTCCGGAATGTACACATCTACCGTCATAGAGCCCTCTGAAGAGTAGGGTTTTGACAAAGGCCACAATGCGTCCATTGTTTGAAAGATCAAGATTTCTTGCGAAACTTAGTCTGGAGCCTTTACTTTTGAGCACTGGAGTCTTCTATAGGGTTGGAGCTATAATAAAACCTTCATGCGGCACTTGGATGGATTCAGTAGACGTACGTCTCATCAGCAATAGCCAGAATTTCTCCGTCAATTTTTGGCGTAAAAACTTTGAAGTTTGTTTGAAATCGATTTTTCTCGTCTTTAATATATTTAAAACGCCTTCTCTGTGTTTTGGCTTTGAAGCCCAACTTCTGAGCTTCAATATGGCTCAAAGTTTTTGGAGAAATTCCGATGGCCTTGGCTGACTGCTTCACTTCTATAGTTGGAGTCTTGCGGAATGCTTTCGAGACATCCTGGACATTTCTGGGGTCGCAACGGTCACTGGACGAAACCATTTGTTCCAAAAAAAAACCTCACCCCATTCTCCACCGTTTTTTATGTAACTGTAGGTAGTTTATCGGAACATCCTTTCTCTCAGAAAATGATGCCAGGGTATTCGAGTAAAAAGGTAATCACGTCAAAATAGCAATGTAAAACCCGATCCACGAGCTGTTGACTTCGAAACTCGGCTTAAACGTGAACCGACATATTTGAAACACCCAAATTGCATATGTATACCACAAGAATATGGGCTTTCTAAACACACTAACTCAATTAAAAGTGCGACAACAGCTGACGAGTAATTAAGTTTTAATGCCAGTCCTTAACTTATGGCAATCCTTTATGTGTGTAAAAATTTTTAGTTTGGGCAAACGTTTCATCAGGGTAGTGAAAACATTGAATGTCGTATCCCTGTGAATCAAACCTTACATCCTATAAACAGTTATTATTAATGAGAGATAAGTGGCGGGTATCAAAAACCATAATTTTGAATTCATTAACTAATATAAGGTAAACTTGTGCGATTCTTCAAACTAGCTTCGCGCATCAAGTGCAGTATGTGCTTTCGTATCAGTCAATTACTGCTTAAATAATTTCTAATTTTACATGAATAATTGATGTCAAATATTTTTGGATACCAAAAATAGTCAAAAAAAAAAAGTGAGCATTATATAGCAACTAGCAGTTAAATATTTGATACTAGTCGTAACATGCTAGTGGGAGAGCTCTTCGCATTAAAAAACATTTTTAATAATGTCATTCAGCTAATTCTGTTAATTATCGTTGTATCTAATTTCTTCTTTAAATGCTCTATAACTTAGTTCCACATTAACGGTTAGTTAAGAGTGCAATACAGGAAAATGTATCTT
>LJIJ01001966.1:0-33242 GCA_001718145.1 Orchesella cincta
TCAGAAAAGAACTGACCGTCGCCTGATTCTCTTCAATGCGACAGATCAAGAGGAATACTTTATCCGAGATTAGAGGACAGGATGGTATTCGCACAGGTGCCCAATCGGAATTCTTGGGTTACCTTTATGCGCAATACCGTATAACATTAAACGTGAGATCTACAGTTAATTTCTTGTTTCAATTTCAATAATAATTGTATTGGCCCTGCTTGGAGTTTTATTGGCGACAAGTTGAAAACTATTATTATACAAATGGTTAATCAGTGCCAGATAACATGCAAGTGCATTGCAATTTGGTGTAAATTTCGGTTTTATGTCTGGCATATAATTTTTTTTGAAAGTCTAGTAATAAGTGCGTTTTATAAATTAATCCCAATTTTCTCGATAATCTACAAGCCATATAAAACTTGCTTTGCCACAAGGAACGTGACACTGTCAAGCAGCCATGAGATGCAGATGAAAATTGCGATTGGAATAGAATTTTTGATTAATTGACTCAAGACTGCTGAAGAATTAGTTTATAAAATCAGGGCACTACTAAAATCTAATTTATTGGAATGCAGATTGAATATATTTCTGGTTTTATAAAATAAACTGAAACCATTAATCTAATGCAAAATATATATGTTGTTTCCTACTCAATTTATCAGTCATGATGAGTTAAGTTTATCAAGATGCAAACCAATATTCTCACGAGCTTGTGACCACATTTATTTATACTTAAAGTCATACGAACTACGTAGTAATTATCCCTGGCTCAATATGAATGCTGGTAAATTATCAACTTAAAAAACTCAACTCAATATGGTTTGCATCCACCAACATCCTTTTAGCGGTCTGAGATAAACAAGTAACAAAATTTGTTTGCTCTTTTCCAGCAACAAACTTTTTTTCACTCTTTACTTCTATTTCTACTTTGCAGATATTTTCAACGCATTTTTTTCATTGCAATATATTTAAATTTTGAATTAAAACCGACCATGTCATCAATAGCACCACCGCCGTACAACACACTACAAATATCTCCAGAAGCAGGTAAGAATTTTAATGAATATCATGAAGGTTTCACGTTTTTAAAAATATTAACTTATCAATATTTTTGTAATAGAACAAGAACTGAAAACTTTTCTACTTCTCAACCGCACGTTATAAATGTGGGTCCTTCAGCCCTTCGAGCTCTTCCAAATGCTGCAAAGACGTGTCTACTTGCCAATGTCTACTTCAGAACCGATCAGGCTGTGAAGCCGTTTCTTGACAGTGTTTTGTTCAGCCATTACGTGGCTTTCAGGGTTGGTTTCCTGTTGTTGTGATCTCCGTGTCAAGACAGATATTATAAGTGTTCAAATTGTGGAATTTTCTTAGAAGCTCATAAAATACAGTGTTCTGAGGTTAAAATTGAGTACAAACAAGTATTTAAGGAGATACAGGTACCTGTTCCATAAAGTGCATAAATATAATTATACCTATATCAATTTTGTGATTTAAGTTTACATTTAAGGTGTACTATGTTGCGAGTATGTATTTAATCTGTGTCAAAATAAAATGTTGCACTACTGAAAACTGAAAAAGGATAACGTCACAAAAAATTGTAAATTTTATATAATATAAACGGAAATATTGCAGTGTAATGTCCGAATAAGATGCTAGAGTAATTTTGAGAGATGATGGCGATTGACCAGATATATATACGACCTAATATTTTCAATTCGGAAGGGTATTTCAGACAAATTTTTTGATTTCGTTTAAAATCACATATGTTGTAGAGCACATCAAGTTTGGTCACTGTGCCAAGTTTCACAATTTTAAAAATTCAAAATTCGGATATATGACGGTTTTTGAAAAAAGCGGGCATAATTCGGTCTTCCCACTTTTACGGAAAAATGGCTTTACTTAGAACTTTGATTCCTTTTGTATATGAAAGCTAACTAAATTTGCTAGGTAAGGTATCTTTTGGTTTTTTGAAATTCGTCTAAAATCAATTTTTAAAAAATTATTGAAAATAAACTTTTTTATAAACCATTGTATCTCAAAAATTTGAAACCGCAGAGAAAAACTAATTACACAGGCAGACTGAGCGACCCAAAATACGGGTACTTACGTGCTTAAATTTTGAATTTCGAAAATTCGACATAGTGGGCATTTTCTACGATTTGCTTTTCCCACTTTTTCTATCCGCGACCTCCTTGGCCAGCTCATTTACTTACTCGTTCATATAGTGACCATGGTGTGCCGGGGTCCATACCAGCTCTAGTCTGTGACTACGGGCTGCAGTTTTAAGTGCCATAAATTCTCCCACTATTGTATTGTATTTATTCAAGCTCCGGCCCTTGGCCATAGAGGCGAAAACGAAGAGAATAATAATTACAGAAAAGTAATTAAAAAGTTATATTAGATATAGTGAGTCTGGTTAGTGAGATAATATGTTTCTAAATATAGTCCGTAAAAAGGTACATTTTTCAAGAAAAAGAAAATATAATTTGGTTTACACTTTCAGTATCTGTATTTTAACATCTGTATATCTGCGCTATATTATAAATCTAAAGTCTTATTTTATAGTTCTTTATCCATTATACCATGGTATTCTATTACACTACATATATAATTATTATTAAACACGTGTATCAGGAAGAAAGGAAGAAATGACATGTTTTGCATTTCAACGTCGTTATTTGGAGCATGTTTTTGTTAAAGTAATTTTTGAAGTAGAAACACAGCATGCCACATAAAATAACGGCAATAAGAAGTAATACACCAAAAAGCTAGCAATAATTATTATTGTTGTGTGGTCTTCAGGATTGTCTCCCTGAATTTTGCCAGTATAAATTTGAATCACGCCATTATCCGATTTTTTGTTTCAAGTGCATGGTCAATGCCCGCAAAGACTCCTCCCGTAGCTACTGCTTGAATACCCTTTAAATAATGCTGCTGCAGCCGTTCCCAGCCCTCGCACCTCTCCCCCATTGAAAGAAACCAGACAACGAACAGCAGACACTTCCATAAACATAAAAGTTAACCCATAAATATAATTAGTCTCTTTTTTTTAAACAAAAAACAAAAACACAATTCCTCATCCTACTGACAGTATACTTCAACACACTAAAACTAGATGCTTATTTTATTTTCTTGTATTATAATATATTATTTAGTACTTACGTAAACGTATTTCATATTGACTTATTTACAGATGGAGTCCACATAGTATGTACGGTCAAATGGTGACTGGTAGGAGTAGAAAGTAATATATTATTGCTTAAATAGTGATTTTTGTACAACTTGAATTGAATCGGTACAGCTGGAACAATTGTTTAAAACTACGATTCCATTAGGAACGATTGTCAGAGAGTAGGAAAGTTTTCAACAGAGAGTGTTAGCTTCAGCATTCCACAAATGCTCGTAAACCTGCAGACGCAAGATTCGCTCTTACTTGTGACGCCCAGTTGTACTTTGAAATGCTTTTCCCACTGATTTCCACATTACACAGAGCATCGAAACACTTTCGTGCATATCTTTCTTTTCCCATCGTTTGGAGTTTAAACAAATAGGAGTATGTCATCCTCAAAATTATTGTTTTGATACTTTGTATGCAAGTTTCCAATCTACGTAGGCACCCCAGCGTACGCCGTTGTACTCCTAGTATTCTTCTATAGTAGTAATTTTGAGCTTGTTCAATAATTTCAGCATAATTAAGTCCCCATATATGACCTGAGTACAGAGCCGCTGTGCGACAGATTGTTTCAAATAATTTCCTTTTTGAGTCAAATGCTTTTATTTTCCCTATTTGTACTGTTTTCCACACTGATGCAACTGCCATTATGCCCCTGTTTTTGATCTGTACAGCAGCATTCCTAAATAATCCCGATGAACAGAATAGTACCCCAAGATAAACGTATCCAGACACGATTTCTATCGGAGTTCCATTGTATTTAAAGTTAAGATCTCTCTCTAGAGGCCCACCCTTCCTAAACACAACTATTTTAGTTTTTGCCATGTTTACCTTTACCTTTCATTCATTCATAGCATTCTCCCACTAGCGAGGTCAACTAAGTCTCAAGGGCTTGATAGGCACTCTCACTGTCGCAGTAGATAAAAATGGCTGACATCCCCGGATGTCAGCTATATCTTTCGCCGTCCAACTGATTCCCAAACCCTTCTCCTGAAAACAGTGGCTTAAGTTTCAAGAGGGATTGACAGAGCCATCTGCCTCACGCCCCAAGCGATGGAACCATGGCACCACCCATCTGTATATGTAAAGCAATGTGCTTTGCGCGGAAGTTGCTGATAAAGCCAACCACAGATGGTTGGCTTTGCAGTTTAATACCATTGGCTTACTGCTATGGCAGTAACAATAACTGCGAAAAATTGCACTTTCAACATGTCGAATTTTGTTACAAAAACAATTTCCACTTTGAACGGGATTGATTCGTGTACGTCGTTCGCTTGTCAACAGTCAAGGAACTTATGCGCTGAAAAAATGACGTTACAGCCCCTTTATGTCCTTTAAATCTGTTGATAAATCACAGGTACACTCCACGCAAGCATACCATGTAAGCCTAACACTTCATAACACACAGTATGCTTTCAAGAAACAAATCTTTGAAAGTCAAAGGGTTTCATAAGAAATGAACAATGCTGCTGTCAGCAGACAGCAGTAATCAAAATCCCCTCGCCCGTCTATGAAGAGAAATGGTCGTCTGCGTTTGATAGAATCAGTTCAGTTGCTTAAAATCGGTTAATATGACCGCTATTATTGTTATCGTATGCAGACAACGTATGCAGTATATAAAGCTAAAGATTTTGTAAATAATTTAAATATTTTTTAGTGTTACGGTTACAAATAATTTATTTTTATTCTGTTTTAATGTTAAAATGTTAAAATGTTAAATGTTAAAATTATGAACATTGATTAAATTAATTAAGTAATAAACACTAAAATTAAAAATCAAAATTGATTTGATCGTCGTACGCAGGCGTGTCAATCGGGTAGTCCGATTGTTGCGGGTTTGACTATGGTCAAACTAAAATCACGGACACCAATAGAAGGTTTTCTGAGAGGGTTTCGAAGAGTCTGGCCTCTTACGGTTTTTATTGTTTTCCTCCTTGGAGCGCCACTGCTACTGGACCCACCCCTTCTTCTTCCTCCTTTGGGCGAGCGTGGAACTCTCCAAACGGTAGGAGACAGACCAGTGACATTTGGAATAATGTCCGTGTCATCCAAGGCTCCTACTTCGGACCCTACAAGAGAACTATCCTTATTACCGAAAGAATGTCCGATAACAAACATCAACGCAAATGCTGCGAGTATGATGGCCTGGAATTAAAAAATTATTAAAATTATATAACATTAATTTTAAAGAAAAAAAAATTAAAAAGGACTGGAACTTAGTCTTCATGTTAAAAAATTATTTTTAACAAATAATTCGTTGTAATACAGCTGCGAATTTGTTGTTGTAACGTTTTCAACCGCAAAGTCACTATATACGACATTGCCATGATTAGGAGAGCCTCTCGATTCACATTCTTCCTGGTTGGGTAATGAATAACAAAACCACTCTCCACCAACGGCATTAATGCCCTAAGGTCACACGGCCACTTAGGGATGGTTAACTCGCTGCTCATTTCCCAAAACGTTAACGTGGTTGCCCTGGCGCGACGACCATAGTCCCTTTGCCTTTCCAAGCCCAATCTGCGCCCCCCCGGTGCATTGTTGTCAGCGTTGCTGCCCTGACTTGTAGCATGATTGGCAGGATTCCCGTAAGGGACTCAAGTGTCTTAGTTGGTGTGATACACAACGCACTCGTCCTTTTTAGGCTTTCCAATTTCGGAGAAAAAGTGGGAAAAGCAAATCGTAGAAAATGTCCACTATGTCAAATTTACGAATTTCAAAATTTAAGCACGTTAGTACCCGTATTTTGGGTCGCTCAGTCTGCCTGTGCAATTAGTTTTTCTCTGCGGTTTCAAATTTTTGAGATACAATGGTTTATAAAAAAAGTTTATTTTCAATAATTTTTTAAAAATTGAATTTAGACGAATTTCAAAAAAGCAAAAGATACCTTACCTAGCAAATTTAGTTAGCTTTCATATACAAAAGGAATCAAAGTTCTAAGTAAAGCCATTTTTCCGTAAAAGTGGGAAAACCAAATTATGCAAAAAACTGTCATATATCCGAATTGTGAATTTAAAAAAATGTGAAACTTACCACAGTGGCCAAACTTGATGTGCTCTACAACATATGTGATTTTTAACGAAATCAAAATTTTGTCTGCAAATACCCTTCCGAATTGAAAAATATTAGGTCATACATTACGTTTATTAATCAGATCGCGCACTGGGAAAAGCCTGTAACCAAATTTCATAAGTTCATTCATTTATACAAAATATTTTGCACACAATCATGATCATGGTGCTACCAAGAAGTTGACATCTACTGCTATTTATGTATGTACATTTTATAAGCCTAACTTCCTGTTACTATACTTATACTACATCTTGGGATGCAAATACGCTACGTGACGAGTAAGCTCATATTGCGCCGAGCACGTCACTGTACAAATACACAAAATGTACATAGCTTGTTTAGTTTGGTCCTGAGCTGAGCTGCAATCATATTATACAACTGGTAAGAGGTTATCAATACTTATCTTTATAAGTTTTCTCTGTTGTGCATACAATCTACAATCACATCAATTCATTCTGACTCATTTTTACATGAGAATGATGAGTCGGCATGTATAACAAACTAAGCCGGTCCATTACTGTTGTCGGTTTGCGATTTGAATCTTTCAAATCAGAAACTTGTTTCAACAGCTATTAACATACAAAGTAAAACAATCCGTGTGAAAAAACAATCATTACAACATTAGGAAAAATTTCGTTAATTTTTTGAAAAAAACTTTTGCATTTATATAAGATTTTTTTACTATAATAGTATAATTTTTTCTGACATCAGCTGGAACTTTGAAACATGTACGGACGAAAGAGATTCGTGATACCGTATGTGATAGCAACTTCCAACTGGATTAGTTTGAAGTGGAAAAATTGGTGGAATAATGAGTAATTTAAAATTATTTGAAAATAAACAAAAAAAGGCTGTAATTTATTAATTTGTATTATGTATTTTTTTTAAAGAGACACCGTCAACTTTAAGAATGCTGCCAATCTACCAGGAAATCTGGAAGAATTGGAGCAGGTTTGTGGCAAGGATTCAGTTGTGGAAATCTTGAAAAAAGTTCGAAACAAGAGCTTGTTGTCACCTACCCAAGCTGCAGCATGGAAGTACACTGGTGGAGCTCTCCAGCTAGGTCGGCCCTTGAACACTGTCATGATTTTCATGGGAGGTGCAACTGGTTCTGGAAAATCAACAACAATCAACAACCTCTTTGAAGATAAACTTCTCTGCTCTACCAGCACATCAACCTCAGAAACCACCAAGCCTGTCAAGCTCTACAAAAACCTAGTGGTTACCCAAGAATCACCCCCAATCGTGGGAAAGTTAATGTTTGTTGACGTCCCTGGAATGTTTGACACAGACACAAATAAGGAAGCTGAAAATTTGGCAGCAATCCTCAACTTCCGGCAAAACTCTGAGGAACTTGCGTACATAAGTTTATTTCAGGAAGCAAAGAGCGATATTCCCAACTTGCCCCCAGATGTGTACCCCAACATAATTCTATTTGTTGTGAGGGCATCAGATAACCGTATCAATGGACCTGACTCATTTTTCCGGAAATCTTTGGAGACGTTAAAGGCCCAAAATCTGTTTGACAAACAGCATCCAAATCTTATAATTGTCTTGTCTCACGCAAAGCACTTGGGAGGTCACACTAATAACAAGTTTTCAACAATGTTGAAGGAAAAAACAAGAGATATGCGACAGATAACACAAGAAGTATTGGGCATCACGGATGTCGACGTAGTCCCAATAGAAAACGATGGGGAAGGGGAAGACCTTGAGAAACGTGGAGATTTTTATGTACTTCCCAACAACGAGCTCTCCCACCACAACCTGTTCAAAGCGATGGAAAAAAATTTCACCAGGAACAATGACCTCATGGGCCGCCTGTTTGTAAGCTGGTACTTTGGGACCAACTGTCCAGAAAAGAAGGATAAAGTGATAGTTGATGATTTTAAAATGGAGAAAAACCCGGGAAATGTGACAACTGCTGCACGTATACTTCAAGCGCTGAATGTTGCTGTAAGCAAAGAAGCCATTGGTCCACAGTATAACTTTCAAAGTCTTGGATACGGCTACTGTCCAGTAACTGAGGATGTGAAACCAGCTAATTTGCTGAGTGAAAGCGGTGACGCAGTTTCCAAAAATTTAAATCTCATCCAAATTGAGGGTTCCCAATTTTTAATTCCTGAATGCATCACAGTTTCTACCAAACGAATGAACATTTTTCGACTAGCCAGTTTTTATGAAAAGGAACAGTATCAAGAGCATATGAAAAGTTCTTACGGAATCCAAGGTGAAATCAAGCTAGCAGTCAGTGCAAGTGCAGAAGGAAGATGGATTAGTGACAAAGATGGCTCATCCAGCTCATCGTTGATTAAAATGGTGCAAGAAACTCAAGTGGCCACCTTCAGATTGGATAATCCTGAAAGAAATGTGGTTCATACTGGTTTTCTAAAGGAACTTCATAGCCTTCCATCCAAGTACACAAAGGAGACAGCCAAGGAATTTCGGAGGTTCTTTTCGAGATGGGGAACGCATCTCATTTATGAAGAAGCTGTTGGTGGTGCCATCCGCCTATTTTGTACAGTTCATCAGAGATCAAAGTCTGAGCAGCAATTTAGGGAAATTCAAGCAAATATGTCAAAAATTTTCAATTGCATCAGCTCTGCCAAAGGACAAGCTGAATATCAGGATCAAATTAAAAACCTGAAAGGAAGTGGACTTTCTAATGAGCAGCTTGAAATTGAGGGGGGAGTTGACCCACCAACAATTACAACGTTGGAGTCTCTCAACCCATCCGAAATTCAAAAATGGGTGCAAACCATTCCAGAGAAACCGGTAGAGTTGCGACATAGCATTAAGTTGTTTCCTTATTATGATTTTATCAAGAATTTAGAACAACACGAGAGTCTTCGTCAAGCTACTTTGGAATATTTGGATAATTCTATCAATTCAAAAATCGGCGACCCTACCAACAGGCAAGAGATTTCTAAGCAAGGTGTCGAGAGGGCAATTGAGGCTCCTGCCCGCAAATGCTTTCCAAAAGGGACACTTGTTGAGCTGTGGGATGGAAGGAGAAAGCCGATTGAGCAGCTTTCTCCTGAAGATTCTCAAGTGAAAACTATGAGGGTTCAAGCTTCTCTTTTCAAAACCAAATTTGAAACGGACAAGATTACCAAAACGAGCTTTTGCAAGTTTTTTGACGAGGAGCCATCAGAATTGTGTGACTATCTCGTGTTTCACTTCTCCAACGGGAAAAAACTCATAGTTTCAGATATCCACATGATTTTCCATTATCATCCAGACGGACAGGTGAAGGGAAAGCAAGCAAAAAACTTCAAGGTTGGTGATATGGCTGTGTACTTTGGCCCAACTGGGGAAAACATGGAGACTCCAGTCATTGAGGAAATAACTAAGGAAAAGCGTGTTGGGGCGTATGCTCCATTGACGACTTCAGGAACTTTTATCGCTGATGGCTTCTTGGTTTCTTCGTATGCTCACACGGATTCTTTCTTTCTGGCTCAATTGGTGATGTTTCCAATAAAATTGTGGTATATGATGAAGCATCGCCAGAAAAATAAGTCTCTGGAGGAGAAAATTAATATTGGCTACATTGAAGAAATTTGATGGGAATAAAGAAAAGCTTCGTTTATCGTAAAAAATGTAATTATGGTAATTTTTGGAATTTTAAAAATGACAGGTATATTTGTATATTTCATTCCTTTCACCTTTCTTTTTAATCAAAGTTAACTTTATAAGTGAGTTGGGGTTTTTCCTCAGCCCATCCATGATGATCAAGTAGAATAAAAAATTATGTTAAAATATTTTCACTGTCAACCGTGGTCCTGTTCATTTAGCTAATTACTTTTCATGTGATTAATTACATGTCAAAATTGAAAACATATATACTGGGTTAAATTGATCCTGGAGTCATTAACTGAATGGTTACAATTCAAACATGTACAATTAGTTATGAAAGTAAATTCTTTGCAACGAAAAATAAATTTTTCTTCTTTTTCTTCATCATCATCATTAGTGTCTTGCACTTACAGACATCCTCACATATAGATAGGGATGTGCAAGCTTATATACAAACACTGCTCAAGTAAAGATCGATGTTTGAGAGAAAATTTCATGTTGCAACTTGCAAGTATGTTTGTATCTTTGCGTCAGAAGGAACGAGTAACACTTGTCTTTCATAAACAAGCTCATGTTTATTTATCTTGGCTGTCAGCTTGTCTTGCAAACTGTAACGCAGAAGTTTCATTCTCAAATAAAATAGATGTGTGGTTAACGGGGTCAAGAATCTGGCTCCGAGAAGTACCAAATGTAACTTGTATCAGCGGATGGATTTATATGATCACAGAAAAATGTTGCAATTGTATACATTACAAAATTACAATTAACTAAAATAAAATCAACCGAAGAAAAATGTGAAAGCGAACGGGAAATTGCTTTCAGTCAGTATTGACGGCTTGTCAGAGCAGATACATTATTATTCAGTTTTTAAATATTTCATTGTATAAGCAACAACTATGTTCGATAGTCGCACACTAATCCCACCTATTCCAAAAGGTATCCGAATAATATTTTGCTATTATTTTTATATTTTAGTCATTTTTTCGAATAGTAGGCCCTGAAAAGGTCCATTTTGGCCCGTCTAGCGTTAGGATGACCTATACCGGCTGTTCACGGAAAATTTCAACAACTACAGAGCAAAGTTGGGACCCCATGGCATATTTCTGTGTGTTTATTGCGGTGTGTTGTTGTCGCTTCAGAACATTGGATAATGAGTGTATGGATACCGAACCCTCTTGCTTTGATACGGCGCATTTTTGTCAAGATTCATTTGGGGACTCACGTACCGTCGTGAAAGGAAATAAAAAAAATTGTACCCCAAACAAGCAGTGTTAATAATTCAATAAATAAAAGGTTTCGTGCTTCACACTTACCATAATGCTGAAAATTATAATTGATGATATGCAATTTAAAAAATATTCCTTTAATCCTCTTTTTGGATAATATGCATATTCACATCTGTATACGGGAATCATTATGTGCTGATGTGTTGGAGAATCGTACCCGAAACGCATAATATGTTGCAAGTAGAGGTAGGCAAGTATGTTTGTATTTTGTATATATCTATATATAAACGTTACAGAGACCAAGAATAAATTCCCAGCGGATAACCAAAACTAGGCCTTGCTTATTTTTCCACTCTAATTCTGTTCCAGGTTGTAAATGCAGATATTCTACGTAATAAAAAATTGCTTTGTGATGTTATATATTCATAAAAAATTCATCCCAGATTTGCGTATAATTTTGCATTCATCATCATCAACATCACATCATACAATGCACCTAATGAGCTCAACGACCACACGGAAGAAACCGGTAGATATTTAAATTCATTTAAGTAGATTTTTACATGCAGAAACAATATCAAAACTATGGATATCATGATATCAGACAATATTTATCTAAATTTCCGCTAAAGACTTTTTTGTCCGATTTCAGGCGTCAAAACAAGGTTACCCAATAAACCTACTCCTTTTGGTCCTTCCAGCATTCGAATGACCTGTTTGGTATGTTTTCGTAATATTCTAATAATTACTGGGAAGGGTTGGAGTAGCACCGCATATTATAGCACGGTGTGGACCAGAGACTCCGTACACATGCATTTATCTATTATTCACTCATATTTAAATAAAATATCTCAAAAATTCTATTCGACGGCAAAACTACTCAAAACTTCATCATACCTCGTTTTATAGTATATATCTCTTACGCTTAGAGGTTCTAAATTAGTTTTAGAGTAAGAATTACTACACGCACCGTTCAATAGATAACCTCAATGTTTTAAAATTCTATTATTAGCTTCAGGGATTCAAAATTACATGAGTAAAACCACTGCAGTTTTTCCTTTGCTTATGCAAGTCAATTAACAACAACTTCAATTATTCAATGCTTGAGATATTTATTAGCTAGTATTAAATCATCAGAGATATATGCTCAGTCGTGTCTTTGTATCATAAATATGAGATCTCCACAACATGAACACATGTAAAATTTAAGGTAATATGTAAAGTATGTCGGTATCATTAAAAGAGCTCTACGAACAAAAAAAAAGTTTTTGAGTTAAGGACAAAAAATATCTTGACAATTCCAGAAAATCATCAAGTCATCAAAGCTTGTTCCATCAGGCTAATCGTCTCATCAGCTTCTTGATACCACTAGAACAAATATTCAATTTCAAAAATACGTTAGAATCATAGTAGTTGGGAAGTTCAATTGAATTACCATGAGAGTATTCCCAAGGGTTCTTTTCTCAGTTTCCATTTCATCGGAAAGTCGCATCAGATCGTTTATATTGTCACCTTTCATTGTGCGGTTGGTCTGAAAAGCATCGTTTAGTTTTTAAAAGTAACATAAATTTAATTTTTTGAAATTTTGAAATTTAGTTACCAGCTCATTCTTCAATCTTTTCTCAACTCCATAAACAAGTGTATTCAAAATTGCCTTTGGCACATAATTCTTGACGCTCCATTTCACTTGAACAAAGTAAAGTTCTATTTGTTGGCGAATCCCTTGAAATAGGACTTTCCCATGATCGGAATCAATTTCCGTATCATCTCCATCAAACCATTTTTCAATTCCTTCTCCAGCCTTTTTTATTAGATGGGACGCAGTTGCACCTAAAATCGGGATGTGACTAAAGCCTTCGGAAAACGCATCGGATATGGATCCAACCACCGTTTTTGGAACATTGTGATCATGATCATAACTAAAGCTTTTCCGTTTCCTTTTGTTCTCTGCTTTCTTTGCATAATTCTTCACCTTTGTAGCAACAAATTTAATTTTTTTATTCTTTTGACAATCCCGGTTTCTCTTTTTCTTTTTATTTCCGGAATCCGATTCCGTTTCAACTTCCGGGTCTTTTTGTTCTACAACCGATTCCTGCTCAGTTTTCACATGATCATCAGCACCAACACCTGTAGCTGGTTTCTCTGGTTTTGATGAATTGATTTTCTTGTAAAAATACAGATCCGTCGTGTATCCAATGGACTCAGACTCAATGAAAATTGTGAGGTGTTTCTTGCATTCCTCAAAGCTTTCGCGTATGAATTCAGATGTAACTGTGTTAGTTTTACGGGTAAAATGCTTGTACCTCATCTTCACATCTTCGTCATGGCAAAATTCAGTAGCGGTGTTCATCTCATTGTAGACCTTTTTCGCGCATGTTATTAGAATTTGCTCTAAACCCATGATTTCGGTTCTAAGTAGCCAGTGGATTACGTCTGTCCAGTCATTAGAACTCAGTTGCATGTATCCCTGAACTCCTTTAGAGTTGGCCAAAGAAATGGCAATTTCCTCATCCTTAAGAGATTCACACGGTTTAAAATCGTCAATAGCTTTGAGCAGCTTATTCTCAAAGATTTCATGCACTTTTGTGCTGACCGGGTAGTGCGAACGCGACAACATTGTCTTTGAGCCATTTATTTGACTCCGAAAAGACTCGCTGAAAGCGTTCAAATGCTTAAAAAAATTGTTTTCATTATCCTCTTCTCCAAAGTCTGTTATACGCTGGTTCAAATTTTCAATTTTTTCCCTGATTATCCTCTGTATAAAAAACAGATTTTAAAAATACTTCTTGGAGTATTAAAAAAGTGATATATTTTTAATAAAATGTCACAATCTAACCTTAGTGTCAGGTAAAGACCCTTCAATTTCTGAAATGAGCAGCTCGCTAACCCACTTTTTAAAAAATGGAATCCCGTGCTTGTTCGCAATTTTCGGAAAATATGTCTCCAAAACATTTTGCTCAATTTGGGATGCAATTTCTGGTGTTTTATTTTCTAGGCGGTTGACTACCCCAATGATTCCCAATTGATACTTCTTGTTTTTTCCCTCCAAAGTTGCTGTCACGTTTGAGATGGTATTGTTGCTAACAGCAGTATCCAATTTAGTTATTATCAAAACCGTTCGCTCTCTTTTGGGATCAGCTAATTCTACAAATTCCGTGGTGGAATTTGTTTCCAGCTCCTGGCTTGCTGGGACGATTGGAAGAATAATGGAGTTTGGTCGGCTGATATATTTCATAACCACAATTTCAATTTGCGTTTTAAGATCTTTGGGTTCCGAATCTTTTGGGCACTAGAAGAACAAAATTATAATGTATTTTTAAAACTTTCCAATTCGGGATGTATATAAAAAATCAATGTTTTTAAAATTTAGTATTGTCTGAAAATTGAAAAATTCACATAAACTGATGTGTGTTGCTTGAAATAAAATTTTTGGCTTAAATCTGAATAAAATCGTATAAAATTTTAATTTTCTGCCGAAATTTAATATTGCATGAATTTAAAAAACTTCAATTTGTAATAATATGCAGAAACGTTCTAAGTATGTAAATAAAATGTTCATAATTTTTTGGATAAATATATAAAATCATACTGGGACAAAACCTGGCAAATCAACCAAAGTCAAATTTGGAACATCCGGAGAAAATAGCTTGAGTGTGATTGGGATCTCTGAAACAACTCTTTTCTTCTCATTCATTGTTCCATCAGCACCAATTTCATGCACCACCTCCTCCATAATTTTCTGGTTGTGTTTTAGAATTTTTTCCTTCACTTCCTCCATATCGGTGAAGATTTGGTCAGGGTGATCTAAAAACTGCACCCACGTTCGTCCATTGGTTGATTCCCGGAGTTGGATCTCAATGGGACAACGTGTCTGAATACCAGTTCCCTTTGGAAGGAAATTTCGCCCCGCTACGGTTTCCAGTAAGGATGTTTTCCCCGAGCTTTGAGCTCCGCAGACTACAAGTTGAGGTGGATTTATTTCCATCTTATGGCCATCCTTTTTGAGAGATGTGAGTAAGTCACAAAGTTTATTGTAATGTTTCATAACATCTCGTTCATTTATTCTACGAAAATGTCCCCGTGTATTTTTTGAAGCAGATTTAGTCCCCATTTTTTCCTGCTCCTTCTGCTTTGGCAGTAACAAAAAATGGGAAACTTATTACAAATTTGCAAAGAAAATAGGTAAATAAAATAAGAATAAATTTTACATTATCACTCTTTTCGTCCTGTTTCCAATTTTCCGTTTTCCTACTCGATTCTTTCGTGGAGTAAATTTTTTCGTCGGAACTATCAGGAATTCCCATTTTTTAAGGCACACCTCTGCTATTCTGCAAATACGGGTGATGATGCTTCACGGCTAGCCAGAAAATGAAAACTAAATTGGAAGTGGGGTGAACATGAGCCAAATATTAGCAATATGAACACCCAACGAAACGTTTTAATACAAAATGCATTTAATATATCATACGACACTGTTTCCAACTACTTGTAACCCTTTCCTACTCCTTGTTGTGAAGAGAGTACTAGAGAGTTGCAATTTCATTCGCGAATTCATTCATTGGTTCTCTTTACAAGATATATGTTATACGGGGGCTTGAAGAAACCAAAGTGCAATATGTGCCAATGCATAAAAGCATCCACAACTCAACGTTTTTCAAGGTTACAAAGAAAAGTTGTTTTCGTCTGCAATCCCAAAAGAGCCATTCGTGTCTCAAGGTTATTTGCCTGACTCACTCGTGATGTTGATGAGCACCATCACAACACCAACATCTTTCGCTTGTAAGAGTATAGATGAGCTAACTACTATAATGCAAAATATCTGTAGTCAAACTAGATTCACACACGTTTTCTTCCACTCTCAAACGTTTTATAGGATTAAAGTTCAAGCTGTGATCTGTTTATGGATGAGAAAAGAACAGTGTTTATGACACATATGGTATCGAGCATCTCATCAAGTCAGGATCTTTTTGGCTTTGCAACAAGTTTTTTTCTTATTCAATTCATTTCATGCTACAATGCAGTATTCATGGTAGTAGGTGATAGGGGCAGCATAATAAGTGTGTAATTCCATGTAAGATTTTGTTTTGAAGATAAAATGCATTTATTCTTCTGCATGGACAAAACAAGTGAGGTAGATGCATATGTAATGTTACGAAGGTGGATGTTATGGACTTCTACAAACATGGACAAACAATTATCAAATTGCTTTAAGCATACGTGATCTTGTTGGGAACAGTTTGACTCAAACATGCGTTTGTTGAGTTACCTGCTCACTCACATATGAGCTTACTCGTCAAATAGCTTGCATGCCAAGAATGCCAAGATGTACATAGTTTAAGCATATTATAGTTAGGCTTATAAAATGTACATACATTATCGTACAAGTAGAATACCATAGCAGTAGGTACAATGCATCTCAACTTCTCGGTGCATCATGATTCATTATTTTGTGCATAAATTATGTATGAATGATCTTATGAATGAACTTTGGATTGGATGGATTTGGTGACAGCTCGGAGTACCTGATGAGAAAAAAATCTGAAAAGACTCAAGTTAAGAAACCAACAAAAAATGCAGTAACACAAGATAAAAATCATACATCATTTCGAACTAGGAAAGTAGGAAGAAGTAAACCTGTAGCGACTGGGACGACCAACTGTTCACATAAAAGAGAAGCGTTAGCCAGACCAGAATATTTCCCTGCTTTCCAATTTTGCCTCATTTCCTTCCCCAATGAAACAATTTACAACACCGTTGAATGTTTTTAGACAAGAAAAAATGTCAAATTCATTTGTACTAATTGAATGTATTAGAGGTATAAGGTATATTCATATTTAAATAACTTTTAAATTACAATCATTTGTTTATTGTGAGTAAAATCAATAAATTATGTTAAATAGTTGTATGCGATATTGTGAATGAACTTATGAACGAACAGTGTTTTAAGGCGAAGATGAGACATGGCAATTTCACTCTTCTACATTATCTTGGATGGAGTCCCTGTGGTGGAGTGAGTGAGCGATTCACGTTTATGCGCGGCTGCAGGTAATACAGTGAGATGTTCCACATGTATCGACCGTTCTGCGTATTTCTCTTGATTCTTGGAGATGATCTTATGATGTTTCAAATCATACTATTCCTATAGAATAAATTTCCTTTAAACTAATCATATATTACTTGTGTGTGCGAACCCATGACTTTCTTATTCAAATATTAACAAGAACGTATATAGAGGAGTACGTTTGAAAACAAATTCAACTAACAGAGTAAAAGTATGAATGGTGAAAAGTTGTTGTGGCGAATAAAAGCTTTCACAGATAAGAGTATCTAAATTTTTGTTCTATTTTCGAACCATGTGGTTTGGTACTTATTTTTATTCATTGCAATTTTATCAAATAATGTTCGATATGGGTGTTCTTCTTTAAAGAGTATCAAATGCTATCATGTAGAATGTTTTTTTTATCTATAATCTTGTACATTTTCTCTTGTACAAGGTCGTTTCGAAAAAGCGGTCGGTAAAGATGTCGGTTCATTATCCATTATATTGTTTGGTTTTGTTAAGTGCCCACTGCTTTTCATTTACAAATTGCTTCTGTTCATGATGATCATGATCTGCACATCTGGTTTCATTCAAAGCAAATTAACCAGTGTCAAGGAGAACAATAAAAAACTAGAAGATCAAAGGACGATCTGGATACAAAACGTAATAAAATTGTAGAACCAGCTTTCAGTCGGCATCGAACCACTTAGCAAGCCGGATATAATTTGTTCCTAATATTCAATTTCCTGAATATATTGCTATGTAAAAGCAGTCATGTCTGAGAGTGCCCCAGTTTCTACTACGGGTATGTCGAGCTATAATAAGTCATAATTCAGCTAATATCAGCTATTATAATTATATTTTTACTGTTTTCTCTCTACATAATTTTAGAGACCCATAACCTACCTCATGTTGGTCCTTCTAGTGTTAGAATGACCTGTTTCGGCTGCTCCCGTGAAATTTTAACAAACATCGAGAAAAGCTGGAGTAGCACGGCATATTGTTGCACGATTTGGAGTATATGCTGTTGTGGGATATTTGCCATTTGCATAATTCCAGCTTGTATGGATTCAGAATCTTGGTGGACCACAAAACATACTTGTCCTCATTGTAAAGTTCATTTGGGAACACATCATCCGTGAAAAAAATAAAAATAAACTGGTATATACGAAATATATGGATAAAATTCAAGCTTTGTTAAGAATTTTTGTACTTATAGTTTCATTCATGCAATACACTGCAATTAAAACAACTTCTCAAAAAAGAGTTTGAATAAAATGACGTCACGTGGTTCCAGATACTATTGAATTATTTTCATGATTTTCTTTCCTTCATTATTACGACAATATAAATGATCAATGATCTAGAACTTCAAGGATAATCAAACTAATTAGCAAACATTTCCATGCTATGCAAAAGGAACACTTGTTGGGCATTCATTTAAGGACTCGCAATCGTAAACCTTGAAGCAAACCATAAGAGTTGCAAAACTAATTCGTGTTCCGCTTTTTAACTGGAGAAAGCACACGCTTTTCTGATATTTTCCAGATGGTTACGTCAAATAGGTATAGAAGCAGCAGTAAGGATATTTTCATGTTGATCCAGCTAAACAGGATAATTTGTAGCCATAAAATGCAATATTTGTCTTATATACAGAATCCAGTATTCCATCCGTTTTTCTCTCCACAGCATAAACACAAGGCATTATTTGGTTGACCTTCCCCGTTCTTTTGAATCACTTTGGAAAAATTTATGCATGACAGTCCCTTGAAAGCAAGTGAAAAAGTAATCTGATCACCTGTGTTATTTCATAGCAGCTGGGAGGAAACTACTGTTTTACAAACGCTGAGGAAACCTTGGACTTCAACACTTCTCAACAAAAACTAATGAAAATGGCTTTCAGTCGGTGTTGAACCACTCACTAAGCCAGGCATTATTATTTTGCAGATCATTTCAAATCAGTGTGTGCCTTGTAAATACGATGATGTCTGCGAGTGCCCCAGTTTCTCCAGACGGTAATATTAGTTATATCAGATCATATTTAGCTGAGTTCTTATATTATGTTGCTAAAAGCGCAATTTTCGCCTGATTATAGACGTGGAATCAAGTCAGCCTGTCAAGAACTCTAAAGTGAACCATGCGCTTCCTCTTTTTGGGCCTAATAGCATTGCAATGACCTGCTCTGGCTGCTCTCGTGACATTTTAACAAACACCGCAAAATACTGGAGCACTGGCGCATATTGTTGCACGATTTGGAGTATATGCTGTTGTGGGATATTTGCCCTTTGCATCATTCCAGCTTGGATGGACGCAGACAAAGATTGGTGGGATACCAAACACAGTTGTCCTCATTGTAACACTCATTTGGGAACACATAAACCGTGATTGATTATATACGGTAAAAAATAAAATCTCAATTTTTAGAAAAATAAATGAAATTTCATTTTTGCTCTTGCATATTGTGCAAAAACGATGTTTGGCTTGATAACGTTCCTGATTAATTACTTTGAGACTAGTTCTTTCATCGATTCAATAGATTCCTTTTGCAAAAACATGCATTACTCTTTACCTTTATAAAATTCAATACCGAATTCCTTACCCAGGTGAAAAAAAACATGCTTCTGATAAACACTTCATTATGAATGTGTTTTATCGTTAATGTAATGCACTCACCAAAATGTTTGGGACATCTGGCTTGACAGGGTGGTAATAGGGTGCAAGCTTCACGAAAAAGAGAAAGGCAAAAAGATCAAAGGTGATAATAAATCTAGAAGTAACTTTCAGTCAGAATTGAGCCATATTGCAAACAAGATTTTCTTTGTGCTGATTTCAACCCAGTTTATACTTTGTTTAAGTAATAATACATGTCCCGGAGTCTCTAAAAGCAAGCCCAAGTCATATCAGATCAAAATTTACATTAAACGTATAATGTGCAGTAGAACCGTGTAATTTTGCATACATTTTTTTAAATGGATTGTTCACAGTGTTTGCATGAAAATTGGCAGATTTAGTCTTTATGTGGCAGTTTATGTCTTATGTACCCACAACCAAAAAATGTAAGAGAAAACTTTAACTCCAATAAAATTTATCTGGTTCTAGTTTTAATAGCTACTTTATTCATTTATAAGCAATTACTTAACAGGAAACCATTTGAATTCACTTGCATACAAAATAAGTCAATCTAAAATTTATAAGAATTTCAGTAAAACCAATATTCCATCATCATTATCATCACCATCATTATATGAAGCAGCTTCTTAGTCAGGTACAAATTACAAGTTTCTCGTTTTGCCCCACCTGCGATTTAATTATTTTTATTTCCGTTAAGAAGTCCAACGCCAAGTCGTAACTCCAAATGCATACCTTCGCTCCTGGAATGCGACCATAACCTGTCCTAACTGCCGGTCTTTTATCCAAACCCGCACTGACTTGGTTCCACACATCATGCAAATATATTTTGCTCACTAATTTGTCTCTCTGGACTGTTTTGTGGTTGTTGCTTTCTCCCATTTACAAACATTCCTGCTTTTCAGGATACATATCATAGCTGTCCAAACTGTAAGGTTCATTTGGGAGTATATCGAGTGTGCTGATGACAATTATTGATAATTGTTTACAAGAAATGAACACGGAAACAAAAATATTATGTTTGTATACAACATGTCAATGATTTTGTTTACTGTTTACCTCCCAAATAAATTACACGGTGAAAGTTTACTACTTCCTGATGAGAGCATTTTTGTGCAGTTCATTTCACTCGCGTTTCCTATTCACTAAAGACAAATATTCCTGCTTATTAGAGGCAATCCCTTTTTGCAAGCTGCAATTGCACAACAAATATAAGTTGCATGTTGAAAAATTGTTGTTTACCTGGAAAAGCCGTTGACCAGCCTGTTGCTAATTAGCAAAAAAGAGCAGGCATTATTACACCGTATTTTTCATTTGGGTGTGTCTCATTTCTCCTCTCAATAAGAATGGTAGTAAACTCACCTATTTCCTCAGTCAACTTTCTCCGTTCTCTGCATCATGATGGAAAAGGATATAGAGCGCTCCGAATCCGAAGTGAATTTCCTGAAATCTCGGGAACGTACCAAAAGCGTTGGGGACGTTCCTCGCCAGCTTTTCCTTCCATTTTCAAGCCGATTTCAAGTTTCTTCATCTTTTAAATTCCACGTTTTTATCTTGTTCCAACCATTCCTCAACGTTTGCTATTTCACGCTTTTGACTCCATTCCGTTTCACCCAAAATGCAAAAGGATATTACACACTCCAGACAAATCCAATTCAACAAATATTATCCACATTTGTCATCTCTCTGTGCACCATCTACGCCTTGCTCGATCTCCGCTACTTTCTTGAGCAAAACTTGAAGGAAAACCCACACAAAGCTTTTGTCTACGCTTACGGTCTTCTCAAAGGTTTCATCCCGTTCTTTTGGCTGGTAACCTTTTGGTTCAAGCGGAGATGGTTTGCGAAGCTGTTGACTGTCTGTCAAGGAAAGATTTCGGCACAGAGGACAATTTTTGGAAAATTGAACAACAACAATCAAAACAACAACACACCAAGTCTAAAACTCCAAGCGATTGTCCATATCCTTGTTGTTTTGACCCTGGCAAAAGTCGTTTTCGAATTTTGGAACAGTTTTCAAGGGATTCAGAACTTGCTCTCTTATAAAGCTGGGATACTTCTCTACAATTTTCATCTGAGAGATGATGATTCTCCCGAAGAATTGGAAGAATTGTGGGAAAATCCGTTCTTAGTTGTTCTCGCAGCAATTACGGCATTCATCTCTACAACTTTCAACTATATTGAGTATATGTTTGACCTCTTCTGTTTTATTGGGGCCGCGATGGTTTATGCGGTTTGTGGACATTTCTCAGACGAAATGGAGAAGTTGAGCAGGATGTCCAGCTCGGCTGAGAGCTGCAGTTTGCAGTCCAAACGGATTTTGAAGCTGATGCAAACAAATTATGTGGATTTGATTGCCATTTTGGATTCCATTAATGAGGTGTTTGGCTCCTTGATTGTGTTGTACTTTTTGGGATCTTACCCAACCTTGGTTTGGAGCGTATTTGGGCTATTTAGAAAGGTAAAAAGTTAATACAAAATTTAGTGAAAATTTAAAAAATAGTTAAATAAAAATATTTTTTATTTAATTAGGTTTCCATTTCATACGGGATTTTTCACGTGCACAAAATTTTCATTTTTGTGCTCGTCACTTTGACTGCTGCGGAAGGGAACTCAAAAGTGGAGCAGTTTAAGCAGTGGCTGTTTCACACGTCAGTATCCAGCTCGGAGGAAGGTGGAGGCTCGAACTATGCAATTGGAAAAAGTATCATCAATATCAACGACATGGAATATTATCCTTGTGATGATGGAATGACCCCGGAGTGCATTGACCTGTCCAGTCTCAACATTCTGCATAGGGAAGTCAGCACGGAGACGTTGGGGCTGAAGGGATATAAATTTTTCACGGTTACTTATGACCTTATTGGAACGGTAAGTAAATGGGGCAAATTGAAACAATTAAAAAAATTCATGAATGTTATGAATTTTTCTTACTTTTTACAGATGCTAGGTATCGTGGTCACTTTTGCAATCGTCATGCTCCAGTTTGAAATGGATGCGGATGATAATCCAAGACGCCAAATGGGCTCAAGGTTCACGGTCCCAATGTCATTTGCAAAGGAAAACAGCCAGGATGCAACAAACACGAGTCAAATTGGGGATAACAAATTTTAAATATTTTTTTGTCATTTTTCTTGGAAAATATTTCAATTTGAACATACACACAACATAGATATTATGTACCAGTACCTGGAAGAAAGGCTCGTGGTAATATGGCATATAATGGACTAGAAATGTGGAAAAAATCAGATTGCCCATTATTTAAAAAAAACATGCACAGTATCGCCAAAATTTTCTCTAACTCACATTAACATGGAATCGAACGCCAAAAACTGGTATAAAGTCATAATGCCAATTTTCCAATTTTATTGATTTTAAATATTGTTGTTGAGCTGGAGTCGAAGCTATACCTTGATAATACATAAATATGAATGTATATGAGTGATATGATGACTTTTTGCTTGAATATAAGCAATATAATAAATCTAGATTATGTAGGGTCGCTAAATGAAAAATAAATGGGAGTAAAAACCTTGAAATGAATGCTTACGCTCGGTTATTTTCTTTAATACCACGTTTGTTTCTTCAAGCTACATATATATGGGCTTATATGCATGTTTGAGTAGACCTGAGTTTTTGCTCATTTCTACCTTAACTTTTGAAACGATGAGTTGGCTTATAGAGCTCTGCATAGTTTAGTTGAGTGGCTCAACGTAATTAGTTGCTTTTTAGTCATCAAAATGCGTAGTAAAAAGTTGGTTTGAAATGTAATAAAAATCAGTTCAAAAAATGAAAACTATTCAGGAAATTTTGGAAATCGTGTTTGCATTATTTGGGAAGAGCAAGTAAGTCTATTACAAAATTCCTTTTCGGGATAAATCACGTTTTAATAATAAAAATTGCGCATTTTCAGACCAGGCTTGTTTGTGAAACAAACGGAAACGATAGACCTGTCGGAACCAGAGCCCATTGTTGAAACCATGATGAGTCCCGTGATGAGGAGAGATTCAAATCATGGTGCGACGAATATGGATTCATCCATGAACCTTATTGACGTGATGGACACCTTTTGATTTGGTCGTATGCATAATTTTCATTATATTTTAAAATCACGGAAATGTTATTTATCTGATTAAATGAGCTATTTTTAAGTGAACAGATGCAATATCATATTGGTATTATTGATACAAAAATTTATAAATTATTTATAGTATCGTGACTCAAACCAAGCATGCAATGCTTTGATGTAGGGTTACAAATATATTCATATCGAGCATATTTTGAGCTCGTGCGTGTGCTTCAATCATGCAGGTTTTATTAGGTAGTTATTTTTATATAATAATCTCGACTCTCGATCAACCATCAAACTGTCAAAGGTATTTTCCAATCTGTCAATCATCCAGGTATAGGGATTAAATCGGTGGTTTGTAGAGAAGGCTTATATATAGAGCTCAGTTACAAGTGGTGAACTTTGAGTATGCATTTGTAAATCATGTGTAAAGCATCTGGTTTAGGACCAAGTGTGAAAATTCCCATGCCCATAAATTGAACTTTCCAGTGTATTTTTCTGCAAATTCAACATTTTCCCCAAGTTCAAAAACATGTAAATTGTTTTGCAACAAGGTCCATAGAAAGTTAAACGAAGAATGCCGATGTTTTATAATAGAAGGACAATGATCGCTCAATTAATTATCCCAAATTGACAGATTATCGTGAGAATAAGAACATCTGCTTCTTTATTTTTGCACCTGTGTGTATTATTATGCAAAAAATTGAGAATTTAACCAACCTATGGAGTCAAGGTTGATGATGTGGAATTCTCAGAACTGAAATTCTGGCTGAAGTGTAAAGACCTTCATTTCAACCCAGATAAGAAGTAGAAACTCAATATTTTTAATCATGACTTGTGGTCCCAGCCTCGCTGTGTGTTTCCCTTTTTTCCGAAACTTTAAGAAAATTCATAGGAGACTTGCAGGTCAGCTCGGGAAAGGGGGCATTGAAACACCAGAATTCGAATGGGATTGGGAAGACCAGCAAGTTAGCTATAGACCTTTATACTCTTCTAATTATGATGGGGACGACCAGGATGATGTGCTCATCCATTTTCAAAGGCCGAGATTGCGTCTCATACAAAATAGCAGCAGTTGCAATACGCAGTAGAAATTAGTGTTCACTCAACTCTTCTTTCTCGGTAAATGACTCACAAAATTGATTTTTTATTTAGTTTTCTGAGCGAAGAAAATTTTATAACATTTTTCTGTTTCAGATAAAAAGAAGATGATATTGAGTGGAAATTTGGAAGGCTGGTCTTTATACGAATTCACATTTTCTTTTGTGTAAAATGAATTTTTGTAGAATTATTAAAATTTATT
Organism: Orchesella cincta; assembly: GCA_001718145.1. Classification (NCBI taxonomy): domain Eukaryota; kingdom Metazoa; phylum Arthropoda; class Collembola; order Entomobryomorpha; family Orchesellidae; genus Orchesella; species Orchesella cincta. The sequence continues at coordinate 25,077 of LJIJ01001966.1, forward strand.
ATTTTGTAGAAACATTATTTATTCGGTGGTTTCACTGTCGGTTGATTCTTCATCCTTGCCCTTTCCTTTACCTTTGCCCTTGCCTCCTTTCTTGCCTCCTCTCCCCTTCCTCTTTCCTTTTCCCCCCTTTCCACTACTGCCGTCCTGTTGCTCCATCGTGGATGCTTCCCCACTCTCAGAGTTTGGGCCACAGTTGGCTATTAAAAATTTATAAAGTTGCTTTACCCTTATCAGCCATATTGTAAATCAATAATTATATCTGTTTAACTTACGATCTTCCAACTCATTCATTGCTGCATCTGAGTTTTCTCCAGCCACCAACGCAACTTCCTCTGCTTGTTCAACTGGGGCAGACTGAAAATATCCGACACAAAAATATTATAATATATTCTTTTAAAAAATTAGCTTAATAATTTTATCAGTTTTTAATTATTACCAGGCTAAGGGCAGCAAGACCCAAAACCACCAAGCACAAAATAGCGAGCTTCATATTTAGCTTGTTGAAATTTCCAGTTGGAACTGGTTTTGAAATGGAGTTGTTGTTGGTTGGTGGAGTGGTAGCTCAACTTTCGCAGACGCTTGTGATGTTATGAGTGATTTGTAATTGAAAACTGTCAGATTTATATACATATTGTAGACAATCAAACAAAAGGGTTTTAGAAATGAGGGAAATGCGTCAGTAATTGGTGTAGCGTGCAATTTTTCAATTTCCTTCATATTGTTCCCATTTTTCGCTTAAAATATTTTATGTAAATTTTTCCTACCTGAATGAAATATGAACGCAGGTTTGACATCATGAAAGTTTATCTCAAATTTGTATCAATATGCATGAAAGAGATTCATATGTTTTTAAAAAATTTATCAGAATGGATAGGTAGCACAGGTTTGTGACCACCAACCCTGCAGCTGATCATTATCGTTCAAATTCAATAAAATTTCTATGCTACAATGAACTAATGATTCAAATTGTATTGAATTCATACTCCTGTTCGTGCAATTTTTAGCATCTTCCTGCTTTGTCTATTGCTTAAGCTGCGTCAACCGGAAAAATACGGATGTAGATTGTATCGTTATCATAGCATTATCGGACACGTTGATGTACATCTGTTTAACATCATATTTTTCTGATAAGAAAGGACTACCCAAAAAACTTGAATATGTTTGAACTTCTGATAAAACAAGGAAAAACGGGAGTTCATTGATTTTTGTTTGTTAACCCTGCTAACTACAGGAATTTAAGCAGTGAAGTTTGTGTTCCATAAATGTTTTTACATTTGAGTGATGAGTATTCTGTTCACTGATATATCCCACAAATTGTTTTATTCGATGAACGGTGAATCTTCCCTGGAAGCTTAATTTTATTTTTTCAGACAAACTTTATCTTTTTCATACATATAACTTCATCGTGTATCAAAAGTTTAAAAATGAATAATTTTATCTCATGCTGCTATTCAGTTCTAGACAAAGCAAGCGTGGAACTGTTCTACAATTAGTGAAGATTCCACTACTTTTTTAGAATGCGCTTGCAATGGTTCTATGAAATGAATTACAATGATATAAGGCAACATGATAATATGTGACATTTTTCCATTTTTGTAGAAAATTATGGTTCATTTTTGTTAAGAGTAAACATTATACTTTCGTGTATATATTTCATGTTTATTAACAGGACGCTTTTATTTCGAAGAATACTTTTTTTGACAAAATATGCAGGAATAATATATTTTAAAGATTATTCGGAGTCAGAACCACTCTCCTCATCTGGTTTCTTGCCCTTTCCCTTCCCTTTGCCTTTTCCCTTCCCTTTCCCCTTACCCCCTTTACCTTTCCCCTTGCCATTACCACCCTTCTTTTTCTTAGCCTCCTCCCCTGGATTTTCTGATTCGGCAGCATCGCCATCACTGTTGGCTATAGAAAATAACATTGATTTTAGTTTTAATTAATTGACTATGTAAAATAACATTGATATATGATTGCATCTGCAACATACCTTGTTCTAATTCATTCATTTTGGCTTCTGAGTTCTCTCCACCCACTAACGCTGCTTCTGGTTTTTCAGCAGAGGCAGACTAAAAATCAGAGACAAAAAATATTTATTACAATTTTCAAAATATTTAGCTTCATAATTTTTTAGGTTTTTGTACTTACCAGGCTGAGGGCAACCAGGCCCAAAACTACCAAGCACAAAATAGCGAGCTTCATATTTCTCCCTTAGATTTGAATTGAATTAGTTTAAAAACTTGAATTGAAATCTGGTGATTGAATATGTTTGGTCAACTTCCGAAAGACACTTGTGATCCTATGAGTGATTTCCAATTGAAAACATTCCGATTTATATACATCTCACAAACAATCAAACAAAGATGTTTTGAATAAACAAAATGTTGCAGTTTGGTTGTATCGTGCATTGCACGATCACATAGTCGCTTGGAACGAGAGAAATGAAAAGAATATTTCTCTGAATGAAATATGAACGTATCACGAACTTCTATTTGTATTATTATCAACAATAAACAAGGAAAAATGACTTATTGTTGGCCCATGGCTTGACCCACTCCCACATACCACCATTATAGGTCATTTGAAAACAAAAAGTTTTTGTGTGGTTGAGCGCAACAACTAATATGTTTATACATGAATATAAAAACTCATAAATGCATTATCAATCAATCAAGGGCACGGATCACAATGAACTGAAACGCGGGGAAAAAAGACGAGAATTTCATATAGAGTAAATGGGCAGCAGTCCAATCAGAGCTCACGAGAATCCATCGCGGTCCCTTTACTCTATGAATTCTCGTCTTTTTTTACCCTGCGTTTCAGTTCATTGTGATCTGTGATTCAAGGGCATGGCAAACCTTACGCATTATATTGATAATTTTGATTATTCCTTGTCTCACTTGTACGATACTTCGGAACTCAGAAAATAAAAAAAATTATTTAGTACAAGGACACAGATAAATGCAAGATTCTTGACTAACGTAGTTGTTCGAATGATTGTTGGTTAAGCTTCAATCAAAACTTAACATCAAAATAGTGGCACAGATATTTGTCATACTAAACATTTTGCTAGAAAGATTTTGTTTATGAAATGTGCATATGAGCAAACCTACGAAATAAATAAATATGGGTTAAAAAATATGATAGTTATTATTGTTGGAGCATAAATCAGCAATTTATATGTTTTTCTAAATCAAAACAAAATTTCATCCAAGCATACATTTTTAGATTATTCTTATCACCTTGATTTGATATACCAAACATTGTGGTTTACAAATTTTACAGGGATTACCAGGATTGTGTCATTCATCAAGATAATTGCATGCTTTCTCTGGTATAATTCTTTTTAATCCGATTTGGTTGATGTTACTAGCTTACAAAATTATCGCAACAATAATTCTGTGAGCGATGTTGACTCCAACAGGGATTAATGGAATGAATAACGTCTCTCAGCTCAAGCAAGACAGTGATCAATTGATCAGGGGATTAGTGTAACGGTTAGTGTGGAACTACTAGACAGATTGATTTTTTATGCTTAGGACAACTTAAATACGGTTGTCGGTGTTATGGACACTCACTGATAATTTTTATGTATAAATCTCCATCAAACAATGAAAAATCAATTTTAACAAACAAAGATTATAGTGTTACAAAGTGTGCGTTTTGAGACTTTTTTTAAATTTAATAGTAGGGGATTTAAAGGTTTAAATGAAACAAGAGTAAAAATCCATGATTTAGGTGATAATAATGATTGGCACGTGGAATCATGTTTTCTCTACTTCACAAACCGAAAAATTTCAGGCTTATATATAATGGCTCAAACTTTTCCCTTCCTTCATTCTCAATATCAAATTCGTTCCAATAACATTTTCAAAATGTACTTAAAACTTGTCTTAATTGCTATTATCGTGGGTGGGACATGGGGCAGAGTGTCCTCCAGCAGAAGATATTCTTCCTTGCGAGTGCAATGAGCGCCAACAACGGTTTTACTGCAGTCAGCAGTCGACCCCTGGAGAGCCGTGGGATATCAAAGCCACCTTTGACAAAATCACTCCGATATTGGATCCGGATTTTGTTTTTAGCGAAATCCTCATAACTTTAACAAACTTGGCAACAATTCCTGCCGGAACGTTTCAGTCCATTAAATTCAACAAAATATATTTTGAATTTAACTACCAACTCACATACATTCATCCAGATGCTTTTGGAGAGACTTCCAACGTCACCAACCACCTCTCAATCATAGAAAATCGTGCTTTGACCAATGCCGGTGAAGGTCACACCGAGCGAGACATTTTTGATGTGATTACCAAATTCAAAAATGCCACAGACATCCTTATCAATCAGAACGCCATCAGGTCCATCCCTGATGAGGGATTTGGACCACTTCCAAACCTTAGAATTTTCCGGTTGGGTTCTGCAAATCTTGTTCGCGTTGGAAGCAGAGCTTTATCAGGACTCCCTAATTTGGAATCAGCACAATTGGGTTCTTGCGACATTTCCCTAAATGAAATTGCGGATGATGCTTTCGAGGGAGTAGGGCCGAATGCTGCAATTCGGTTGGAATACAATCCCTTCAGCAGACTTCCTGAGGTTCCTTTCAAACCGCTGCTGGACAACGCAAAGCTAGTTTCTATTGGAGGTCAACAGTGTAGTTGGCCTTTTTGCTTTGATATCGAATTGGACTGTGATGAAGAGTCAGCTTGGATTTGTCAGGATGTGGAGAAATATGAACCAATACTTTCAGGATTCTATTGCAAGAGTGAGTCTGGCTACGGTCATATTTGGGAATATTGTGCTGGGGAGTTTAACAGCACTTCAATCAATCACGTTTAAGTAAATCGGCCAACTTCTTATAAAACATAATAAATTATTACAAATGCTATTTTCCTGTTATCTTGAATGAAATAATTTACAATACAAATTTTATATCTATATTTTATCCCTGTTTTTTGGGGAGAAAACAATATCATTTCATTTTTTAAATTGTATATGTGTAATAATGTTGACGAAATAAAGTATTTTAGAGTTTGATTTATTTTGTATTAAGAATAGGTCTGCTGGAATAATGTCCGGGTGTTTTTATGCGAGGTTAAAGCTAAATTTTATTTGAATTTAAATGACATTCTGTTCAAACTTTAAATGGGCTAGGGTAATCCATTCGTTGTTGTTGGGCTACCATACAATGCCAACGGTTTTTATTTTTAATAAAATATATGGTTTTGTGAATTTCAATTTTAAAAAACTTTCGAAATGGAAAATTTATATTCCGTCATATTAGGTTGAATATAATGAACATTGGGAATGTTTGGCATACAGAAAAGTAGTCTTATCACGGTGATTGATTAGTTTCGAACGAAGTGTTGTCGTTGTCAGAATTAGAGAGAAAGGGAAATACCAAATGTCAATGATGATGCACTATGTAATATAATAAATAACTGACAGGCGATAATTTTAGATTTTATGCAACGAGCTGTTCAAGTGTAAACATATGGTCAAAAATTTAATGAGGCAAATATATATAAATTATACTCTTAAATGTTTTACTTTCTCGAAAATCATTCAACGTCATAATTTCGTATTCGGATGTGATGGTCCAAAAAAACCCTGATAACCAGACAATCATTATGCCACGTGGTTGATAAATATTGGCTATATGTCGGTCCCAGGTTGGAAATCAGCAGAGAGCTGGTTCCTCTCATAATTCCGTGAATGAAATTGTGACGATGCGCTCGAGGATGCTGGGAGCAACGCGGAAATTCGCTTTCAAAACAATCCAGACTTCCTGAAGTTCCTTTCAAACCTCTACTGGACAACACGAGACTAGTTCTGATCGGGCGATAACAGTGTTATCATAACAGTTTATTGATCTTTTTGCTTTGACCTTGAATTGGACTGTGATGAAGATGAATGAATTGGTTATCAAAAGAATAACGAAATTTTTAAAAATTATATCGGGTACTTGAGTTTGGATATGAAACTAAATATAAACAAAAGAATATTCAGTAGCTGTAGATGTCATATATATTATATAAACGGTTTTTGTTCATCTTCCAAAAATTTTAATTATACCAAATAGTTAACTTCTCACTCCCAATTTTTTATTTATTAAGATTTGCAATGAGATAAAAATAAATAAAAACACATACATGTATTGCATGTAGTCGCTGATTTTAAGAATATACAACCTATTATTATGGTTACGTCAAATATGTTTAATACAGGCGGTGATAAATAGTATTGGATCATTAAAATAATTTTCATGTGAACAAGATCAATGTCAACTCCATCATTTAATTTAAAGAACTTTATAGCTAATTCTTGTAAGTTAATGTAAAAATTAAATGGGGAAAACACAGCATTATATGAGAACGATCATAAAAACCTACCATCGGGACTGCACACACGAAGTCCAAGCAAAGAAAATGATAATAAAAGGGGGTATTGTGAGAGAATAAACAAAACTTTATTATAACCAAGCGTTAATGTAAAATGTAACTCAATTTGAAAATGGTAACGGAATTATTATGCTCAGTTTACAGCATTTTTATATCTATTTGAAAGATAAAAAGCATTAACAGCAGATTAGTCGTAACACTTTGTGGAGAAGGTAAAGTGGATGAATTTAATTCCAACCTTCGTTGATTTTTTCATGACAGATTTGGATGAGTTGATTCAAATTTTAAAGCTTTCATTAGTTTTCCGCAGCGTTAAAATGAATATTATTTCTCAACTTCAAAAAAACAATCCATCAGTCCAGCTGACAGTTCAAAATCCCATAGTCTCAATGATAAGCAAAACCAAAATTTTCAGCGTGTTTAAATACCGCTCACCCGTTTACAATCTCATACATTTCATTCCTTCGTTTCACTGATGAAGCTGGAACATTTTCCAATGCATTTAAGAATTGTTCTAATTGCTTGCCTCTTCGGAGGATCCTGGGCGGCTTGTCCACCCGCCCGAAGATATACTTCCTTGCACATGTGACGAAGAGAAACTCCGATTCTACTGCAGTCAGCCAAGGAACGCTACAGAACCCTGGGATATCAAAGCCACCTTTGACCAAATCACTCCAATCTTGGATCCAGATGTCATCTTTGGCGAAATCCTCATAACTTCAACAAAGCTGCAAACAGTTCCAGCAGGCGCCATGCAGAGCATTAAATTCACTAAAATCTACTTTGAATTCAACTACGACCTTACATACATCCATCCAGATGCTTTTGGAGAGACTGTCAACGTCACCAACCACCTCTCAATTATATCCAATCCTTCTTTGGCAAATGCAGGAGAAGGTCCAGCGAGAGAGATCTTTTTGATGTGATTACCAAATTCAAAGCTGCAACTACCATCTTAATCCATCACACAACGGAATCAAATCCATTCCCGATGAAAGGAATCGATTCGGACCCTCTACCAAATCTAAGAACTCTTTTCGAGACTCGGCTCTGGAAATCTTTTTCGCGTTGGGTAAGCAGGGGCTTTCTCAGGACTCCCCAGTTTGGAATCTGCGGAGCTGGGTTCCTGCGATATTTCCGTGAATGAAATTGCGGACGATGCTTTTGAGGGAGTTGGCCTAACGCTGAAATTCGTTGGAGCCACAACCCCTTCAGCAGACTTCCTGAAGTTCCTTTTCAAACCGCTGCTGGAAAAACGCGAGATGGTTGCCGATTGGAGGTCAACAGTGGTTGGTTGGCCGCTTTTGCTATGATCTTGTAATCAAATTCTCTCATAACACTCAATCCTAGGTTTAAAACTAAAATCCTCATGATTACATTCTTCTTAAAAGGTTACTGCTAATCCTAGAATTAATCTGCCTGCAACGCTTCTTAATCTCTCCATCAATTTCCATTAAAATTTACAACATTCCTCTTTACCGTGTGTGTATCAACATATTTTTCTTGTATGACAATAAACCAATCAGCAGCTAACGGATGATTTTTAAAATGAGTATTTATTTGCAGTTTCCAAAATATAATAGAATAAGAATCTCATGATTTGTTTTATTCGATAGACAGTAGGTGGTTGTAATTACCCAGCACAATGAATCCCAAATGTTTTCCGTGCCCCGACTCACCTTCTGCAAAAGAAATCCCCTTTGACTCTTGGTTCGATATTTCTCCACATTTGACACATCCAAGCGGACTGCTCTCATCACAATCCGAT
>LJIJ01001967.1:0-33232 GCA_001718145.1 Orchesella cincta
CAGAATTGCGAAATACATGCGATGATTCTGAGACGTTGCAAATATGTTTTCCCAAAGAAGAGAGTTACAGTTGAAAAAATAACATCAATTCGTCCAGAGAAAAGTCCTCAGTCCACTTCTACATCAGGATCACTTACAGAGCATGCCACGTCTTCCGGGAATTTGTCATCGCGATTTGATTGTCACAAATATTTGCTGAAATATTCATCATTAAACACTAATTTTGGTAATTACGCATATATTTATTTGCGCACCAACAGTATAGAATTTCAGCGTCTATTCATTAAAAACACAGGATTAAAAATTAAATCGACTATTGCAGGTCTTCCACGTATGGCGTCAACTACTTCCGTGAATCAATTACAAGAATCTCTTTATGCCTTGAATAAACTTTTTTGTCACCGGCATGAATACCCCATTTACAGAATTTTGGAGAACGTTATGGGACTACCAACTGGCAGCCAGAAATATATTTGAAGGTGGGTACAAATTTCTTGATTTAAAATGTTTTCAAATGTTAAATAATTTCTACATTCTTCACCCTATTTTACATTAGGGAGATATGGACCTAGATCCAAATCACAGGTGGAAGAAAGCTTACGCCATTACTCAGCATATGAGCAGTTTACATCCCACCAACTTCCTCAACAGTCAAGATTGCTTTGATATTGGTTTGAATAATTCGCTTTACTTAGCTAAATATTGTTACATCATGGATGTATTCTATTTACATTTTTGACGGTCAATAAAAATAATAATTACATAATACAAGATGATTGGTAGTAGTTAAATGCACATTTATCTTATAGCATTGTAAATATTTCATGCTTCATTTTACGGAAAGTACAAAGCTATCGTACACACATTTACAAACATTTTGCATGGAAATTAAACGCTGTTTGCCTTTGTTTCTTCTGGTCTTCACATTAATAGCATTGTGCTAGTGTAAGAAATAGAGTTTTGCTTGAGTTGCAAGCTCAATCCTTGGTGAAAAGGGAAAAGAAAGACTATATCTATATGCTACAGGTATAGCAATAAATCAAGTGCATTGTTTTGTTTTGGTGCTTAAATGTATTCAGTTCAACCTGAGTCATAGCGGTCAACTATTCATTGTATGAAATATTGTGCTGATGCATTGTCAATGAATAGTTGCTGTTTGAAACTTTGGAGATAAGAACTATTGTCTAGACTAACAACTATCCTATTTTATATTTAAATTCGATGTATACAATGACATTTTAGTGGTGTGTATAATTTCGTTTGTAGTTGCATCTTTTGTATCAGCAATCTGAATAATGCCACGACGACGGACACAAGAAGCAAATTGTACGTAAGTATTTAGTTTTTTGTAGGACAACAATATGTGCTTGCATAAATGGGCCCTGGCCAATCAAGGATATAATATTCTGGAAAGCTTAAACTACATGTCATGCCCAGAACAGGGGGTTAAGATTGGGTTGGCCCAGACTGAAGTTGACAATTTAAATGTAGGTGAACATTTTTAAACTAAATAACATACCCGTGATGTTTGTAATTGTTCGGCTGTAGAGTTTTGATCCTGGTGCTTTAACTTTTAGAAGTACTTTACTCTTCCCTATTAATGGAAATATGCATTACGGGCTAACTTTTATCTACGTGAGAATGAGATGTCCATGTTTTATATTGAATGAATGGATGGAAAATGCAGTTACGAATGGAACACTCAGAATTCTGTAGTTCAGAAACACTCACTGCCTTACCCAGCACAAAGAAGTTTACGTAACTTGACCGTTTTTGTTGTAGAGTCATTTAACATGTTGATCCATATATTGAATACAGAAAGCTATGTCAAATCAGTGATTGTTTGCTCAATAATATTCTATCTTCGTATTAATCCATTTTAAGTGACAAAATAAAAAACCGTATTTACTAACAACTATGCAAGCCACAAGCCATGTACTCATTTGCAGCCATTGCTTCCAAACGGCATTTAATTTTGTATGGCCAAAGACTTTAATTACTTTCATTTCCATCCATTCCTTGGGAATAATATATCAACGATTCAGTTCCGTCTACTCATTGTGTGTTCTTGATTCTTTGAGTCTTTTTATTACAGGTTCATGTCTTAGAACCACAAGCCATATATTGCCACTCTGAAAATGCGATAGTCGGTCTTTATGTTTACTTCTATCGTTGCATAATAAAAACACCTGAAAACTAGGATATTAAACCGATTTTATTGTGAAAACTTAATCTTTTGAGAAGTCATACACGAGCTAGCAAAGTTGTGGATCCGACAAAACAAGAAGAACACGATGAAATGATGGCTACTCGCACGCAACCTCATGCCTTGCTCGTCGTCCTCGACTGGTTTGTCGGGCTATTAATTTTTTTAGTAATCGCAATCGTCGTTTTCATGTTTGGTAACAACTCTTTATTAGAATATATGACAACACCGCAACAACAAAGCTTTCCGCAACACAAATATATATTTTACGGAGAATCTAGGAAGAATCTACTCTAATCTGGAAAGTAGAGGAATCCAGGAATTAAATCGGTAATGAACTCATCGGAAATAATTATATGTTAAGTAGTATCCAAATATGATGGGAATGACAAAAAAATACCTAACTAATTATTTAAGTGAGGTTCGAATTTCCTAAAAGCAAACTGTTTTGCCTTGGGACATATATCATCATCAGTAAGTTATTTGATGAATAAATAAATCCACTTTGCGACAACTCCTACCTCCACCTTGAATTACCCATTTTATTGCAACCGGTTTCCCAGTTTAGAGAAGCGCTTATTGACTGGAACTCATCAGCTTTGATAGTGTTTCATAAAGTAGTGAAATTTCTCGGCCCTACTTTTCAGCCGCAACCTCATAAATTCATGTAATATAGTAATAAGTCGTGTTTGCTGATTAATAGAGCTCGTTTATTCAAACCACTGCCGTGTGTATGTATTGCATGCACTCAACGACGAAATACTATGATAACCTATGCATACATAAGACTTGCACCCATTTTTTCAAATGATTCTTTTCTCCACGTTCTTGAATTAAATTTAACTGTTGACATTATTAGCACGCTGCCTTCGCTAACTTTTTACATATACGTTTAGTGTACAACCTTTAGTTACCTGCAGTTTTAGAATGGCAAAGTGTCTCATATGATGCAGAATTCGAATTTGCCATTTAATGGGAAACGAGTACCTGCATTTATTGCAAAAAGTGATAATTTGCAAGTTTACATAATTACCATCACTCGGCATTAGTAAACTAAGCTATTAAATAATTTTTGCTGAAGGTATTCAAATCTGCAATATGAGTGACGTAAAATTACTCACTGTTGAAACTGTACGTGTTTTCCTTCTACATCCACACATATAAATATACAAGTCTACCGAAAAGACACCGTTTCAGTTCACCCCATTCTCAGCATGATTGCACGCTAATTTTTTATTATTTCATTACGATTCTTAACAAAGTGAAATGAAAGGAAGCGGCTAAGCACCACCTTCATTTCCCTCGTCGGATTGCAGCCCCGTATTATGATAAATTATCATGATCATTTCATTATCAATCATTAAATTTCCTACTTTTATAACTTTTCACCAAACTACCAAACATATGTTTGTAAAGCATAATCAGCATGCTGAGCAACCACTACTGTTTATGAGTCCATAAAATTATGAACACCTTAGTCCTCAGTAAAGTACAAAAATGATTATGGAGTGCGCAAAAACTGGATTATATTGCAGTTTAACGTGGATTTGATTTCATATCTGATAAACACGCACATATTCATTCCAGATCAACAAGGCTTTGAGCAACTTGCAAGGCAATCTTGTCTCTCACAAGTTAGCACCTTTACCGTTGAGGTGCAACTCAATCTATTATATATAATGATCAACACTGCGTTCCAAATGCTAATTTCAGAAATGAATGAAGCAGAACACATCTTCAATGTGACACAATATGCTTAAAACTAAAGATATTTGCAATTTCCTCCTGAGATAACACTTTTGCAACTTTTCCTTTTGTTTTGCCACACGTTTTTTTGCAGTTTTTACTAATAAACCAAATATTCTGGCTATAAATAGCTCCAGATACATTTTACTGGAAGGAAATAGTTTCCGGTAATTCCATGTCGTAAAAAGTCTAATTTTGAGATGCTTGCTTGAGTTGATTTGACTGACTAATTGGAAATTTCCATGATTTATGAACCTCGTTCCTTGAGTATACGTACTTTCTTAATTATTTCAACTTTAAATCTACTTTCTGAAAATTCCATACGAGTCCGTTTTCAGTCAACTGCCAGTATCTACGACAAAAACCAGTATGTTTTAAGTGACCTTGTGAATTTTGACTAGTAATAGTTGAATTTTGCTTATTTAAACGTCAAACGTATTCGTGATGATGTCTACATAATCTAGAATTGACACTGCATTTCATTTTACTTGCTTATTCACAACAATAAATTTTAAATTTGCTATAAAATGGAGAGAAATGATACCAAAAACTGACCATAGATACAGGGACTCAAACCTTAACCCTCTTCTAGCTGGGTTTGTCAACGGTTTTCTTAAAAAGCTTTCCAATTAACCTCTGAAATCCTCAAAAAAAAGTCTCAAATCCAGCTCAATTCCCAATCGCAAAATCAACCTTCGAACATAAGCCACATTAGCATGTGCGATTATCTCCCTTGGAGGATTTATATGGGGTTATGTCACCGACTTCAATTGAGAAAGAGAGCTTTTTTGATGTGATTACATCTCAGACTGTGACTAATATAATTCCATGAAATAACCAACTTCCAATATGAGTATTTAGATTAGCTCAACTCAATTCCTACATACAACGAATGTTGTAATTTTCAATAACAAATGTCTTAATACCAAAACTGTATATTAGGGTTATCGCTTTCATGTCTGAAAACCACATGTCGAGCGTGCAGGCCACCAACAAATATACTGTCGTTCTTTCTTATGATTCATAATGACAGGGTGGAATTTTGATGCTACTCCGATTTTATGACAGAAACTTCATTCTTTCAAAGGCATCCTTTATCTCTCCTTGTATTTGAGTTGTTTTTCCAAACAGATTAACTGAGAAAATTCAACAACACAAAAAAATGAAGGTGTTTCCTGCATTCTGAAACCTTTTCACATGCCAACCTTATGTCCTCTTTGTTATCCCAGACGGGCTATTAAGATTTTGAATTACAGCCGTTATCATCTTTATTATTATAACTACAACTGGATCATATGACAACGCAACAACAACCTTTTGAGAAATGAATGATATTAAAAATTATGGATAATGTCATTTTTGCAATGGATATTGATGCAACAATTGAAAAATATTAACACTACGAAGAGAACGTTAAATTACGCATTGTTGGAAGCGTATGTTTCTTCATTCTACATTCATACATATAAATGTGATGATCTCCCGAAAAAACATCATTCCACTTTGCCCCATTCTCAGCATGAGTGCAAGGCACACTAATTTTTTTATTTCATTACGATTCTTATCAAAGTGAAATGAAAGGAAGCGGATAAGTACCACCTTCATTTCCCTCGTCGGATTACAGCCCCGTATTATTGATAAGTTATCATGTTCGCTCCTTTATCAATCATTAAATTTCCTACTTTTATAACTTTTTCACCAAGCTATCAAGCGTTTGTAATGCATAATCAGCATGCTGAGCAACCACTAGTGTTTATGTGTCCATAATATTATGAAAACTTACCTCTCAGTAAAAATGATTACGGATTGAGAAAACTGGATTATATTGAAGTTTAACATGGGTTTAATTTGGTATGATAATCATGCACATATGTAATTGCAAGATTCTCTCGCAAGTTTGCACCTTTACAGTTGAGGTGCAACTCAATCTGATGGATATTATGCTCATCCTTGCGTTGCAAATGCTGATTTCAGAAATGAACGAAGCAGAACACATCTTCAATGTGACACAATATGCCTAATACTGAGACTTTCGCGATTTCCTCCTGAGATAACATTTCCACAACCTTTTCCTTTGTTAACCCATACGTTCTCTCTCAGTTCTTACTAATAAACCACATATTCTGAATATCAATAGCTACAGATCAATTTTGCTTAAAGGAAATAATTTCCTGTAATCCCATGTCTAATTATGGGATTTTGTATTAATTTACATATTTTTAATGACCAACTAAAAATGCCCATAATTTACGGGCATTTTATGCAGCTGCGCTCAGCGAACGCATACCTTATAAATTTTGCACGACCGTGCAATATTTTTACTTACATGTCAAAATCAATTTCAACTTTAAATTTTACTTCCGAAATATCCATACGGAACCAGCTTTTGATCAACTGTCAATATCTAGCTACGCCATCATTCAGTAAGTTTTTGAGACGTTGTGAATTTTGGCTAATAAAAATTGAATTCCATTTATGTAAACTTTCAACATGATCACGATGATATCTACGCAATCTAGAATTACCCATGTATGTCATTTTTACTTTGCTATTCACGCCAATAAAATTTATAATTTGCCATAAAATGGACGGAAATGGATGCCCGAAAGCCGACCATAGTTATTTATACTCCAACTTTAACTAACTCCTAGTGGGACGGAGACTCCTACTCATTTTAGCATGTAGCGTGATGAGCATTTCTCTAATTTTCATGTGACTTTTTACCCTCTTAAAAACGGCATTGAGTTTGAGGAATCAATATTTTGGCTGGATTCCTTTAATAACATTTGTGATTTATAATTTGTGATTCATGATTTATAATCTGTGGTTCTTTTGTGCTAACGTCGACAGGCGCAATCGAAGTCATTCCTACCAACATAGTTGGTAAATTTTCTGTTTTACTTAATTCAACGTTTTATGTTAAAAGTTGACGCGTGTTTCTGTGCTCGAGGCTTAGTTTCTGGGATCGTAATGACATTGAGTTGGAAGCACATTTTCTTTTCTCAAGATTTTACGAATATACGAATGAAACCATTGGAGTTTCCACTACGTTTTGGGTTTATGCTGGGCTCTCCGGGCTGGGATCGTGCATTTATAAGCGGACGATCAAAGTTTTGAATCATCGTCGTTATTATCTGTTGACAAATAAAATTTGATCAATTGACAGCTCAACAACAATCAACCTATTCTAAAGTCTTTTATGTTAGAAATATTTATGAATAATATTATTTTAGCTACGGATGATAATGATAAAAAAATTGAAAAATATGAAATACAACGATACAACAGTATGCCTCACGGTTCAACAACAACGACTAATAGACGTATGGAAGCATAAATGAACAAGAGAGCAGAAATCAACTAACTATTTTCCAATGCAGTATCACACGTAAACAACCAATGAAAACTCTAGATAACCACTACATTAAAGTGCATATGTATGCATATGTAATGTGTAGGCGTATCTAATTGTTACCTACTTGCCCAATAATACCTATCTTCACTATTAATTATCCAATAAAAGCTACCTGAACGGGAAAGGGTTGATTATGGTACAATCCGTATAATAATAGATTGAGTCCATTCCAAATCCATCATTGTTAATGAAACCCATAAAAACATAATGTGTTCACTAGTTAAACGGTTATATCCTTTTTACAAACCGAAGTCGTATGCCTAATGACGACAAGCAAGGCAAGTTGATGTCAAAAGTTACAATCAATCCGTCACGTCACTATTTTCAGTGAGTATGCTAAGCCTTACATACAAACATTTCTCATGGATTTTCTTTCAATTCTATGAAATGCTTTGTAAATATAGCATATTTCTCTGGTCAACAAGAAAACTCTACTTTCAAACAATCAAACAAACAAACTGCATGTGGCTTGAGGCAAATGGTATCATCAGTCAGTTGCCTGATGAGGAATTAAAACAATTCTACAACGACTCGTATCTCTACCTTGAATCATCCATTAATTTCAACCGGTTTTCTTGTTCAAAGGAGTTTAATAATACAGCTCAGCTCAAGTCCGAAACCTCTAAAACTCATTTGATATTGTAATAACCCGTATAGGGTCCTTGTTTGCTTTTACAGGTGTGTATTGTACCGTATATATTCACCGGAAGCCGTAAAATATTATATTATACACTTGTTTATTCATTGAACTTCTTCGTTTCTTCAAATAATTGGTTTCTCCACTTTCATGGAATGAATAAGGAAAATTCAATTGCTTCATTTCATGCCTTTTTCATGCTCATTGTTTGAGCTTCAGGCTTTTTTGTTGATTTGTTTATTAAGATAATAGCAACAATATTAAATTCGATCTGACAATATATTTGCGAAAGTGTAATCGCTTCCTCACGTCGTTTTACAATCCACGCACGAATACCTGATTAGTTTATTTGTTGGCCACCCTGTTACGCAAGTAAAAAGTATATTTTCGAGCTTCGCATTTTTATTTTGAGGTGCATAATTTTGAAATTTACAAGGGAAATATGTAGTTACCTCATGCCGTTATCTTTCACCCTGTGCTTATTATTATTTCCTTTTTATTATCGGTGTGAAAGTGCGAATATTTCGTGAAGTGTCAGTTACTTGAAAGATTAGCTGTCAACAAAGACTCTTAGCGCAGATAACTTACACAAAATTGTCTAAATACGTAAGAATGCAATAAATAAGAATGTTATCATTTTACCCCTACAAAATTATAATGTGTAAATGTGCAATGTCACTATACAAGGTTTGCAAATAGATTTTCTTGTGCTTCAACTTGAGTTTAATGCCGCAAAGCATTTTTCTTTGGTGATGGAAATCTAGAAAAAAAACTTTTGTTACTTTGCAGAACAAGGATTTACCTTGGTGTTGGAGATTTCTCGACTGTCGACTGTCAACACAAAATATACTCCCATAAACGGATGTAGCCACGCAAAATTACGTTTAAAGAGATTAAATCATAAATATGAGGAGTTACAATGGGAAGAGTTTGTAAATGCACTCATGCAATGAAATGCATGCGTTTGGTTGGTGATCGACTGCATTGCAATTAATGGATATCAATTTGATTAAGACAGAGTGATTAAAATAATTTATGACTCATAAATTAGGAGTAATGCTTATTGTTAGCACTGCATGGAATATACAGCAGCTAGAATTATGTAGGCTTCTATGCTTAAAAATAAATTTTTGCAAACTGGATAGACGAACAAGCGGTTATTTGATTTTATGGAATTACTCAGCGACAGGAAGCTCCATATTTGGTTACAGTTTTGTGACCTAATCACAAATACAGCCATCTGGTAAAGAAATAAACCTAATGCTATGGCATTTTTATGCAAAAACTTTTGGATGTTGATCCTCTGTATTTTATTTGACAACATCAGCATATAAAAAAATGTAAGGCACCAGTCCACAAAGCATAGCTTTAACTTACACGAAACTTAAATGGTTTCATGCATATTCTCATATAATCCTTCGTAAAGAAAGGATGTCATCACGTTTAATGCCTTTATTATTCTCGAAATCAAAACTAAACAGAACAACTGAAAATTATCTCAATATTCCCCTAAAATCGTTATAAGAATGCTACCAATAATGATCGTATGAACAGTTTACTCGTTGCAGTCCATGTTGGCACAAACAGGGAACCAAAGTTGGTTGCAGTATAATTCACAATAGTTACCTCTGCTTATATTCCAGTAAAATTAGGAAAATGCTCATATTAGCAAACGCTAAAACGAGTGGAGTTGATCAACTTTAACAACTATCCCAGGGATATGTTATTCTAGATATGCCCCAGCTTAAATTTCCTCACGTTTCTGAATGAATTGCTTTTGAAATCTCCAGTAAGTCATCAACCACTTCGTAACTCCGTAAAGAACATGACACTCACTGCAAAAACTGACTGAAACACAGAATAACTAATTGGAAGTAAGAATTGATCCAATCCCGTAGGCAAATATAATTTCCAATCTTGTTGTCACAGATTGAATATTTCACTCAAATAAACTGATGAGGAGATTCTCACGCCAAAAAAGCCTTCTTCCTTCATTAGTTTTGATGAATTTGTGAAAGCTCACAATGCCCCACTTTAAAGTTGAAGTCACACTAAAGATCTTTTGCACTTGGATCAGTTTCGATATTTTGATTTGGATTGATAATATAATAGCTGCCGTTGTTGTGAAATTAAGTGCCATATAATGCGACTATAATCAATTTCAGTTTTCTCTAATGTTTTTACCATTCCGAGGGTTTCGTTATATTATACGGATGCGTATTTTAAGTTTGAACAACAGAAAAACAGAAGCATTATAGAAATATCTCCATTTACAAACCAACAGCTGGATCTAAATGCACCTCAAACCCATTTGAAGGGTAAGGGAGAAAACCGGGCAAGATCCTGCTGTGCGTGTGATTCAGAGTCTTGTTGATTTGCAATGAAGGAGTATTAAATTTTATGCATGTTTCTAAAGTCAAACCTAGTTGTACCAACTTTATAAATGGTTTTCATGATTCAATGACGGGGAGGTAATGCTTTCATCATTTTATTAACTCGTAGACAAATGCGGTCACACAGGATGGACAGATTAGCCTAGATAAATATTTGTTATGAAGGTTGATGAATAATTTACAAAGTGAGAAAATCCCATTAATCCTCCAACCACCATAATAAAATGAATCTGATAAACGACTACTTTTTTGACGATGGAATAATGAGGGTCGGCTTCAGCTTCTTCTTTTAAATTTATTTTGATAAGAATCGTAAAGAAATTTAAAAAACGTGACTGAAATAGTCAACTCTCCGTCATGTTTTTCGGGAGATTGGATATTTGCAACTTATAGCTATCATTTCTTATCATGTGTATTTGCAGAGTGAACAAGCGTCTACGATTTAATTACATTAGGTAATTGCTTTTATATTCAGATACCATCAGCAACAGCCACTTATACAAAATATGTTTTTCATGTCGATGCAAAATCATGTAGGTTGATGTTGGTGTTTAGAAATGTAAAAAAGTTTTACGAGCTTCAAACGAGAATCGTCTATTTCTTGCGACCGACTTCCGGTTGTGAAAACATATTGATTGGGAAGCGTGATTAAAGGAACAAGTTTAAATACCTTACGTATACAATCACTTGTTTGGCTTACTTTGCTCGTTAAAGCTGTTAATGAAAGAAAAGGTATGTTTTGCAGCAGTATCAGTTGCGTATTACATTGTAGCAAACTTCATTGGACATGTTTTGTTGTTCAGAAAAGAGCAAGTTTTCTTTGATGCTCGATTACAGGGCAATCCTTATCCTCCCAATTTAGGTGCGTTGACGACGCAACTTCCGAAATGTTTAGGGGATAATAATAGTGATTTATTTGATAAGTTGACATGCAACCTTTCAATAACCTTGTTTAATGTCACGGTTCTAGCCATTGGTTTCCTCAGGAGAAAAGCACCAAAGCAAGATGAGCTGATTGAAAACTTGACTTTGTGGCTTGTTTTTTCCTCTGAGAAAGTGAGAAATTGGTTGCATTCAATAGGGACAACAATAAAAAAGTGTTAGCAAACTGTGTTTCTCTTTTGAAAACAGAGAGTCCTTGGTTTTTATACCTTACTAGAGACAAAAGCATCGAAGACAATTTTATTGCATGATACTTCATATCAAATACAATTACGCTCAACCCAAAGAGTTCGTATGTGAATGATAAATGGTACATAGTGCATCCTGCCATGAATACTTGTGCATATTGATACTTGATAGATTGATTATGCTGCAGAATGAGCATGCTCAAAAAGTTACTTTTGCAAATAAGAATCTGAAAGGACATCCGTGCAACAAACAATGCAATTTTTCTCGCACTCTTGTAGTCCATGGGTGGTCTTATCAGTGCATTTTAGACCTTCTCTATGCAATTTTGTTACATGAAATTCTCAATGCATTTTTAATGCAAATCAATGACAAGCCTTATCATTGACTACTATTGAAATTACTTCTTCATGCTCATTAAACTTGATTGAACTGTACTACTTTTTTTTAGGATTCAAGATGATTTGGTGAAAATAGTAACGCTAACTTATTATTTTATGACTGACTGAATTTGGCTGAGCGATAAGAATTAGTTGCACTATGAAACAATATGACGAATGGGATCTCAATTATATATCTGCTTCACACACTCGCCTCAACTCAGGAAGGGGCGAATTTTCACACTGCAGTTGAGGTAGATGTACACATTGCATTGCATAAAGATATTGGATTATATGCTGTCTTTCACTAAATATAGATTAGAATTGGTTTGTCCTTGTATACCTAAAAGTCGACACGTACATGCTTGAAAGATTATTTTGATATTATCAACTCAATATGTTCTATAGTCTCCACCAGTGTTGGCAACAATCAAAACAGCGATTATAAAAATACGCTGTTTTGCTTGATGCCAAACAAATCTGCATGTTGGTTAGCTGCTTTGAATTCCTAGAGAAACTTTATTGATTTATTAAAACTCTTGATAATGTCCACGCATTCAAATACGAAAGCTTGAGTTAAATAAACTACCTCTCATCTAACCGAACAAATGAGTAATATTGATTTATTTATAAATACTACCATTAAATCTTAGTCATAATTCACAGGAATCAGGTTGGCAGTCTTGAATTGAATTCAATAAATCAGCAATAGAATATTAACAATGACATATCATCAAAACAGTAAACCACAAGTCAGCAAAATTTTCGCCAAAATAAAAGCATATTTGCCAACACTGGTCTTTACCATTTATAGTACTGCATGCATGTACAAAAAACTCTATGAAAATGCATAAAATATCTTGCATAAATAAGAACAGTTTTTATATGATAACAACGGATGTCTGTGGATTGTTCATGCCATACAAAAAGGAATGTTTCCTCAGTTGGAAACTTTAATCTGGAATAGTTACCTGACTACAGTCAATCTCTAAAAGAGTTTTTAGTTCCAATAGTAAACTTATTCCAAATAAAGATTGTAATTTTGAAAATAAAATGCAGAATGATATAAAAAAGAATGGGTTGTACCATATTACCCCTCCATCCTTTGCTAATTCTAGCTCATCCAAACAACTGGAACCTGTATTGACAGGGGCATCTGCTGGAGCAAGAAATAAATCTCAAATTGTAAGAACAATTAATTTAAAACCTTTGTTTTTAAATTTTATGCGGCTTAGTACTTTCTTTTGCAGGAAACCCGCAGTCCTAATTGTGCCCTTTGTCAAAATCATGGGAAGTCTGTTAGAACCAAAGCCCACAAACGGTATTGCCCCTGGAAAGAATGCAGATGCAGCAAATGCGACTTAACCAGAAACCGTCGTAAACTAGTAGCTTCGCAAGTTAGTTTCTACTATTGTAATTAAATTTGACATATTAAATTCAGTAGCAACACGGAACATTTGCCAATTTTAACTTAAAAGTAACGATCTGTAATTAATGTAAAAATATTTTAAGATCGCTGCTAGACGAGCATTTGTTCAAGACATGGAAAGGGAAAGAGAGATGGCGAAAACGGATTTAAAGGACAATGATGCTGATTCTGTCACTAAAGGAGACATTATTTCCAAAGAAGAAATACCTTCTCGAAACTACACATGTGAAAAATATATTATCAACTTGACCAAATCCAAAGAAAGTTATCAATCTGCTTCTACACCACGATCACCTGCAGAGTGTGCCACTTCTTCCGGAAATTTGTCATCAAGATTTGATTATCGCGAGTACATGAAAAAATATACATCATCTGAGTTAAATTTAGGTACGTAGGCATGCATTTGTCCGTTACTTAAAAAGATTTCGACATAAGTTTTTTCACAAAACATAATTCGGCAATTGCAGGATTTCCAAGTACGATGTCAACTGTTTCCATCAATCGGCTACAAGAATCTCTGCAAACTCTGAACAAAATGTTTTGTCTCTCGCATGAAACTGAATTTCCCATTTACAGGATTTTGCAAGATTTTGGTGGAGATTATAAACTAGCAGCAGCCAAGATATTTGAAGGTGAGTTTGAATTTCTTGATGTGGAGTGTTTGTAATGATTAATTAATTTACATTTCGTCGTTCAATTTCCTTTTAGCGAAATATGGGCCCAGATCCCAAACCCAGATGGAAGGAAACTTACGTTTGTATTCACCACGTGAGCAGCTTGCATCCCACCAACTTCCTCAGCAGCCAGGATTGAGCTTTAACGAAAGATTGTTTTGATATTAGGCCAGTTAACTCAAATTTCATTGCTTATTTTATGTGTACATCTCATTTATTGTACATTCCCATTTAAATGTTTTTTCTGATTAACAATAAATAAAAATAATACAGTATATAACGTTTGTCTGTAGTTACATACATGTTTGTGGTTAAATAAAAAATAAATACGGAAATGAAAACACATTTCATGCTTTGTTTTAATGCAAAAACAATGCTGCCTTACACACATTTACATACATTTTGCATGGAAATTGAAAGCTGTTTGCCTTTGTTTCTTCTGGTCTGCAAATAAATAGCATTGTGCTAGCAGAAGGAATAGAGGTTTTGCTTCAGTGGCAAGCTCAAATCTTTGTGGTGAAAAGGGGAAAAGAAAGGACAGTATAATCTACATGCTACAGGTGTATTTAACAATGAAATCAAGTATATGTTTTTGTTTTGGTGCTGTAAATGTATTCTCTATAAGCTGAGTTTATAGCAAACTCAGCTATCCATTGTATTGGAAGATTGTGCGATAAAAATGCCAATTAAAGCTGGAGGTAAGAACTGTAAAAAATACAAAATATCATCGCCCATTACTTATTATATGAGTTTTTATTACTGCTTACAATTTCCTTTTCTAATTTCATTTTTCAAACTTGATACAGTTGTCAGCAATGCACGAAACAGACCAGAGTACAGTGAAAATATTCGCAATGAGTAACTCTTGCTTGGGGGTTGCTGATGCCATTCGTTTGTTCATAACGAAACGACTCTGTTGGATTTTGTCAAACATTCATTTGGTTACGGATTTCCTCAGAAGGTTCAAGAATGCACGATTCCTCTTGATTTGAGATGGCAGTTGATACCTACTCTTCAAACTTTAATCGGAAGGGAAATTAAACAAGGTAAGTTATATTGTGCAACATGAAGAATAAAGATCACATCTTGAATTCAAATATGATGTACGTATTTTTTTGTAGGTTTGTCAATGTGCTCTGCAGAAATTTACTGATACAAGATGATGGATATTCCCTAAATCAAAATTACAAGTTATGCTGGTCATCGTGAATGGGGTCAAAATGTGTTGGCCAGATTGAAGTTGACAAGTTAAATGTAAGTGAATAGTCTGTTAATAATGTGAGAATGAGATATAAGGGTGATTTTGAATGTTAAACGAGTTGCATAGCAATCAAATTAATGAGAACAAATTGCCTCATAATATTGTATGTTTTAATGTTTTACTTATTACAATTAACTCAACAAAATTTTGCAATACTTCAGTTCTGGCGAAATATACGTTTTATAATGGTATAATGTGAAAGTTTACTTTTAACAAACAAATTCCATGTCTTCCTTTAATATATGAGAGTTAATATATTGTCCAATTTAAAATTTTAGTTGTTTCATAATAACTTAGATCTCAGGTGTGGGTCTCCAACGGGTCAAATCCGCAGGATTGTCAAATTGAAAACCGACCAGCCCCCAACGAAGCCAACGTGTAAAGTATTGAATAAGCACTTCCAAAAAGTTTCAATTTGCAGCACTAAAACTTCTGCATGTAAGTAGAACTTTTGCTAATTTTTAAAAAAATTCATTCTACAGCGTAAATTCAAGAATTCTAAATATGTAAGGATGGATTTCATTATATACATTCTATTCGGAAATTTAAAGCTCGGGGATGTACGACCCAAATTTGTTAGTTCAAATGGAACAACGGATTCAGTTCAGGAACTGTCACTGCTTCACTAGCACAAAGAATGGTTTGTGCGGTTGACCTTGAGTGACAGGCGTAGAAAGAAAGTCCTTATGAAATAGTGTGTCCTAACGAATAATTTATTTTTAAACATGATTACATGATTATGGAAGGTAGTGTCAATTCAGGTTTTGTTTCCGAATAAATTTCACAACTTTCCAAAAATCACTATCTCTTCCTTTCAGTTGAATTAACTTTATTCTAATCATTGTATTAGCACCATCATCAACTCTCAGTCAGTTAAACTCTGTGTAATGCTACTGAATGTAACAAACAGCACAAAACAATGTCTCCAAAGTAATACTAATATGACAAATTAAATTTATCTACATATATACAAACATTTTTGCCTGTAAAACATTTAAGGGCTTATGAAAATCATGAAGAATGAAGAATTGCATGAATTTAAAGTGACTAGCGTTTGTAAACGCGTGCACTCACCAAAAAATGATCTCCAAAACGGTTTTTTAAATCCGCTCAGACTCAGTTTCCCACCACTCTAGTTAACTAAACTGAGAAAACTCAAGGAAACTGAGTAAGTAATAATTATTACTTGTTTGACTATTTCTATTCTTCAACCGTTCATAACATTTAGGAGGTAACATTTTTATAATAAGTAATCTAGTCTTTCATTCAATGATGACTTATTTTATTCTAACATCCACAAATTAACAATATTGAATTCTAACTGGAGGCCACAAAAAGATTCATCCGCATTTAATTTTGCAGGTGATGTGAGCTATCGGTTTTGATCATACTTTACTCCTTTTATCTCTTTTCCATTGCTTGTAATCAACATTACAACCGATTCCATTTTTGCTTATTGTATGTCTGATTTTGTTGCTGGTTCTGATGTAATCATTTCTACCAGAACGTTGTTACGAACAATCTGAGACCCATTACTCATTCCTTTACGTTTTCTTTATAAGTTAATCTTATGTAAACTCATATGTGTATGCCATAATCGTATGTGTTGTATATTTCAAGATAGCGTTGACAACTTTATCTTTATTTATGATTAAACACGTATTGTCAAGTTCCTCTCTGAAAAACATAACATACATTGAAAAACATACATGCTTACTGGATAGCTCGGTCTTCCTACTTATTCTATCATCTATCGTTGCGTAAAAACATCTTGCAAATATTCTTATGTTGTAATCTTTAACAAAAGCTTTCATAAATTAATCTGTAATGGTGTTTAAATACTTTTTATCGGGTTCATGTCTTCGAACCACAAGTCATGCTTTTACCACCCTGCGTATGAGACAGCTCAGTCTTCCGATTTACTACTATTGTTGCATAATAAAAACACGTAAAACCTTGAATATTACACCGATTTTATTGCAGGAATTAAATCATTTGAGAAATCTTACGCGAGCTTGTGATTGCAAACATTTTAATGAGCGGAGGCACTCTTCGTTCATCCTTTTGCTGCCGTGTGCTCAAGCTTACAATCCGAAAGAACATGGAGAACACCATAAAATAAAGTTATTCCTGCGTTAGAAAACTTTACCACACGCCAACCCCATGTTCCTCTCGTTGTCCTAGACTGGTTTGTTGGGCTATTAAAAAATTTGAATAATCACTATCATCGTTATCATCTCTGTAAACAACTCTTAATGGATTGGATGACAACACCACAACAATAAAACTTTCCGCAACTCAAATGTATATTTTACTGCGTAGCTAGAAAGCATGAGCAGTTTCCTTCAGACTAACACGTTGATATCTTTACCAACTTTTCATATAAAGATAACGTGAACGGGAAATAAATTCTACCTATTGAGGTGACACCAATCAACACTAAATTATCAGGGTTTGAAGACATGCTAAACAGAAACTTTTTAGGGAGACGAGTTGGTGTCACAATCAATCCAACAATATTTCGCTTAGCCATTTTCCTGGGAGAAACGAAGCCTTCTGTAAAATGCAGCAACTTGATCAATTAAATTTGTAATAAAACCATGTAACTAAATGTACTTCCTCAATTTTCCATTTTCTCATGGATTCTCTATAACCATGGAAAATTGAAGGTAATTTTATATCCAACATAACTCACATGTGATAAGTTGGGTTGTATAAAAATGACGGATATGAATAAAAATACCGAGCGAAATATTTGGATGATTTTCAAAGGAGCTTCAACCCCAGTCAAATTGTATCATTATTAAGTTATTTGATGATTAAATAAATAAATTTTTACGATCCCTTTCTTCCCCTTGAATTACCCATTTTTATTGCAACTGGTTTCCCACTTTAGAGAAGCGCTTATTGACTGTGACGCTTCAGTTTTGAGTACTTCGTCAAATTACAAAATTTCTCGGGACTGCTTTTCTCAGCCTCAAAAACGCGTGTAGTAGGCCGTGTTCCGTCATTAATAAAGCTTGTTTACCAGTGTGGTTCGTGGAGCATACATTCAACAACGGAAGTTTTCAAACATTATGATAACCTGCAAATACACATGGTTAGCGTTGTTTATTCAAATAACTCTTTTTCCACTTTCTGGACTTCATCACAGAAACATTATAATTGGTTCGTTTCTGCTCACATTGTTCTATTCATGGTGCTTCAGACTTTTAACGCAGAGGTGTGTTTCTAATATAATAGCAACAATGTATATTGCTACCTGACACTATCACTTCAAATAAGGTAGCCAGTGTAATTGCACTGTTTTACCGTCCACATGCTTGTTTGTTAGACCACCCTGTTGGGTAGGCAAGCGTTTTATTGAAGCGTCTATTATTTATTTTGTCATTTTATAGAGTTTTAAAGTTAAAATTAATAAATATTATGTTTCGTTCTATTAATACAGAGATCTGATGGACAGGTGTCATTTATATAACCTATGAGAAACGTTAGCTCATATTAGCAAGTGTTAACCTATTCACGATCCTTTGAATCAACCTATTCCTTTTTTGAGGATGTCTTCAAACAATACAGTTAGTCTTTACCCCTAGAGTATTATTTTGTTTTGTCAGTGTGCAAGTGTGAAAACATCGTAAAATGTTAGTGATAATAAAAATCGATTTAAATACAAGATACATAAGCAATCCTCTAACTGCGTAGAAATGCGCAACAACTATTATCAGGAATAATCCGGTTTTGCACCCAACAAAAGTTAATTGTGTAAGTGTTTTAAGTGGCTCCTTCCTCAATACAAAATTGCAAACAGTAAAATTTAGTTGACAAGAGTTTAGTTTCTTTAGTAACAAGTCACCCCGAATTATGAATATGGGTTCTGTGGTGCAATAGAGCATTAAGTGAGAGCATTCCATGTATACTGGCGTAAGCCGATCCTAATTTGGAACTAATGAGGTGAATTCTCATTATTTTTCCGGTACTATCCTAAATTCTGTAGATGATTACATAAACATTCTAGGCTTGGAGTTTTCTAAGTTTTTGACCAGAAGAGAAATAAACCAGTGCTGATGTTTCGTGAGGATTGATGTAACGTATAAAAACTAACCCATTTCGATGTAGGCATCATGAATGGTGTCAATTAAATTGGGGTAACGTAAGAACTTTAAAAAGATACACTATCTGAAGGGAAATTCAACAATTATAACTATGCTTTCAACTTATATTCAACTTATGTTTCCGCCGCTCAAAATCCGTGTAAAAAAATCTGAGCAGTGTGGGTGTTCCTTTTTATCAACTGTTGTTACACCATTTTTGTTATCAGCAACGATGACATTGATAAGCGCAGAAATATGAGGATGACGTGAGTGATTTCAAACGTACTGCTTTAATTTTATGTAGTAACAATTGCAATTTCCATCTAATTGACTAAACACGACTTGTTTTTGTACTAACAAAACGTATGGGTCATTCGCCAACGAAAACCTGACTCTGATGCTGCTGCTCTTCTTGCTTTTTATGAAGAACTAACTAATATTTTATCATTTTAACTCTGATAGTGATGAGTTGATAAGGATTAAGTGTCTGCAGCTGACATGACAGGCTTCAGTTTTAATCAAAAGCTACATACCTAACCTGGACCACATTGTTTACGCTAAGCTTTTATACTGCCATATACCTTTACAACCTGCTATTGGAGCTTTCAGTGAGCAAATATTTGTTTATCGTATAATCATCAACATTTAACCGGAAATGATTAATTGCTTGAAAAAATGATGTTTACAAACTTCGTGCATTTTTTTACTCGTTGAGAAAATTTAGTGAATGAACGCATGATAGCCTTAAATTTGCAGCTTTTTGTGCATTTATGGTAACACAAACTTAAACGGACCCCCTATGTCGACTTAAAACATACATTCACATCTTTGAAATAAGAGTATGATGAAAAGTTACGAGTGCCAATGATGTATGTATATTTTCTGTAGGTTAACCCTTAATAATAGAATGAGTCCAACTACCGTACCATAAAATCGTAAAATTTGATTTTGTATTGTCTCAAAGTAAAGAATTTACAGTAGCAAAATCAACAGAATTATAGTATTACGTTCATAACTCCGTTAAAACGTACAATAAAATTTGTTTACACGCCAGACAACTTTCACCTGTATTCAGATAATCAACTGCATAACTATTACCTACTGTGGTTTCATCATTACTTCAGCTTGTAAGACACTGCACATGCTTTCATATATTTTTGCCTGTAAATCAACTACGCTTCTGTTTGCTGTGATCAAACTAGTTTCCACTTCAAAAGCATTGTACTGCACGTTATGCTTGAGCAGAGTGTTCAAGCTGTGCTGAAAAGGAGAAGTAATATTTACTGTGTTATAGGTATCTAATCTGCTGCAAGAAAGGCTATTTTTGTGTGGGTGAAGTGGATACATGTGCAAAGATATCTATATATAATATGTACACACATGAATGACAAGTTTTACAATAAGCCAGTGTTAGATTTATGTTGTGTAGGAAATGTAGAATACAGTAATAAATCACGTAGAACTCGTCTGGCTATTGTTTTTCTATTTCATACTTCAGATAAACAGCACCAACAGGAAGCATTTTAGGGGGTTCCCAATTGTCATTTGTCCCATATAGTTGCTCACCAGGAAGTAATTCCACTCCTTTATTCATCCTTGGTTTGGTAGACATTTGTATAGTTAACATTTACATCACCCCCGAAATTAGTTAGCATTATGTGTACTACTAAATATTGACAGGTTTAGGATTTCGGTAGAAGGTAGCAGAAAGCACATTTTGTATCGATTCCCTCAAGTAATTTTCATACGCATGAAGATAAGTTACGTTCCAAATAATGCGAACTGTGTTCTGATTTTCGTCAAATAATTTATATATTTAATTTGCATTGTCGAAACAGTTATATACGTTTACTACAGATGAGGTTATAAGGGAGTTTGTGTTGAAGATTTTGTTTTAAAATATTTTGCTCCGAACCAAAAACGTATTCTTTCAATATGGTTCCAACAATTTCATTGATATTGAATTATATCGATTATTATATCGAATTATATTGATATTCAAAATTGAATATTTTATTGATATTTAATGAATATCAATAAAATATTCAATTTTCACACGAAATTCATGCTTGATTCTTATTGCAGAGGCCAAGATAGATAATTGCATATTATGGATAAATCAAGCGTCAGCAAATTTCTCAGGTGTAGGTACAAAATTATGCACTAGTGGTTTTCATGTGATTCTTTTTAATTTTCTGCAATTTTAACCAAAAGCTTTCATACCTTACTATATAATTATGAGTTATAATAACTATTTATATCGGATTTCTGACTAAAAAACACAAAATATATTTCAAAACGTGTAAACCACCCAAGTATACTCTGCTTTGTTCGCTTTTCCTTACATGTATTGTATTGCATATGCATAATAAAAACACGCTAAAGCTTCTCCAATATTATTTGCGAAATTTAATCTTGAGAGAAAAGACGTTTGCAAGCATTTTAAAGACATTTTAATGAACAAAGCTCATCATCTATCTTATTGTAATAGTGTGCCTTAACTGATATGTCAATAAATTCCAAAAGCACATGATAACTTAAAGTATACCCGTGCTGATAGAAAATGAGTTCATGTCCAGCTCTGTGTCCCGGACTGGTTTGTCGGGCTATTAAAAATTTTGAATGGTCATAATCATCGTTATCATCTATCTTAACAGCGATAATTGGATTGATGACAACGCCATAACAATAAAACTTTCCAGAAGTCAAATATACACTTCAACAAGATCTGATTACGCACAAACTGTTGTGAGCAAGCATGCATAGTTCCCCATGAGACTCACACGCTGATATCTTAACAAGTAAAGCGTGATACGAATTTTAGCTAATAAGTGAGCACCAATCAACACGGTGCTATCAGAGTTTGAATATAACTACTTGTAAAACAGAAACCTTACAAGAAAAACGAGTTGATGTCACAATCGATTCAACAATCTTTCTCGTAGACGTTTTCCGTGAGAAAGCAAAATCTTTCGTAATATTCAGCAATACTTGAGCAATTAAATTGGTAATAAACTCATATATCATGCATATATATCAGCTTTCTCGTAGATTCTACAGAAAAATGAGGTTCCATTCGATTCCAATAATTCGAACTACAATTGTAATACTGAATGTGGTATGTGGGGCAGTGCAGAAAAATTGTAAAAAAATACATAAAGAAATAAGTAGGGTTTGAATAGCCAAAGTTCCATCTGCATTGGCTTGAGTCAAAAGGTTGCTTGATAAAAAAATAAATCAATTTTACCACGACTCTGAGCACTCATTTTATTACGACTGGTTTTCCAGTTCAAATGATGAAATGAGCCCTAATTGATGGCTGCCTCATCAGCCCAATTTTGCTCCATTAAGTAGCTCAATTTTAGTTTTTATTAAGAACCACAAGATTTAACGTCGTTATATACCTTGTTTGCTATTACACGTATGTAGTGTATTGTTTATACAAAATTTAACACCGGAAGTCTTCAAATATAATGATAAGCTGCAGATACATATGATTAGTCGCTGAACCTCTAATTATGCCAGTTTGTTTCTTTAAACAACACTCTTCCCCAGTTTCTTGGGAAGAAAAATTACAATCGCTTCATTTTTCATGGTTTTCCATGCTTTTCGCTTCTTTGTGCTTGAGGCTTCTTGCAGAAATTTCTTTATAAGATAATAGCAGCATTACATTATCTTTACAAAGTGTATGCTGATATAATAGCTTACTGGCGTTTTTTAACCATCCACATACAAAGTACTTGATTATCTATTTGCTGTGCCACATTGTTACTCTGGCTGGTGTTTTGTTTTTGGGTAGTTGAATTTGAATGGAATGCTACTAAATAATAACAGACTTTTGATATAAATACATAGGCATGCGTGTATTAGGGGCTTTACAATTTTGTTTAATGTATTAAAAACGCAACCTGTTAATCGTAATTCAACCTGACTAATGATTACACTATTTTAAGCCGAAAACTGTAGCATCCCTTACATGATTTCTCAGTTTTGCACCAGCCAGCTTTGAGCTTTCAAAAAAGACTCGTTTAACTCCACTTATATTATGCTTTACTTTTTGTTGAATACCTTGCAGAATTTTGTATGATGTTTTTAACATAAAGGTGATAACTTTTAAGGGATAGCTGTGTAATTCTAGCAAATCTGGTTTCCCACGATAGTGTAATTATATCATGTTTTATGGCCAAAATTCCTGGGGGTTTTAAGTAAATATAATAATTTATTATTTCACCCGACATTTGATGCACCATAAAAAATATCGTGGGTTAAATTTCACAAATTATCAATGACCAGGCTGTTTTTATTACCTTTTATCTATACATTTAGTGCACAACCTTTTGCTGAAGTACGGAGTTATAATAGCACAGCTTCCCGTCTCATGCAGTTATATTGTTTGCCATTCAACTGCAAATGAAACCAATTTTCATTCCTAAAACGGATCATGCGAATACCTTCAAAATTTAATGGCTCGTTCATTTATTCTTTCTCCTTTGTTTCGTATTCCATTTTTGTTAAAGATATAAACTGTAAAGTGTCAGTTATTTGAAACACATTTGATATTTGAGAAGTACAAATAACAGACATAATATTAACTTGATACATTCAATTCAGCAGATATTAATAACAATAAGTAATCTCTTTTTGCTCTCAACAAAGACTTAATTGTGCATGTCAATACACAAAATTTGCAACAGTTTTCTTTGTGCTACCACTTGTATTCAGGATGTTGCACAAAAATCCTCTTTGGCAATGGGAGTCTGGAAGGATACCAGTCTAATAAACAATGGGAATTTCTTGGTTACTTGTAGATCAAGGGCGTACTTATTGGAATTACATTCATTCTCTCGTCTGCAAATTCAAAAATTATTGCCGTAATCGGATCCTGTCTACTAACAACATGTTTAAGAAGAACAGTGCAATTACGAGGATTAAGTTTGAAGGTGAAATACTGTTAGTAAAGAGACTGTCCATAATAAATATGCAAGGTTAGGAAAGTACACACGATATTGATTGTCTGGTGATCCACTGCTTTGAAGTTCAAACTTTTTTTATTTCAGTTGAAGGAAAAGTACCTCGTAGTTTAATTACATTTGGATTAAGGCTTATTTTCTGCACTGTAAGCAATACATAGTAGCTAGAATTGGGTTGTTCTTCTTCGGAAATTATAAACTGGCAGCATATTATATTGAAAGCTAATTTTGATTCTCGTGAATGCCTCCCCTATATACTAATTACCTGCATGCATTGCACTATTAGTTTTATGTAACTTCGACCCGTTAAGCATTAAATTTCTAGGCTGTTGACTGCATGATAGCAGAAGTAATTTAAGTTTCACTTGTGATGTCAAATCTAAATTATGATCATATCCTACCATCTTGATAAAAAAAAATTAGGAGACCCAACCTTGTTTCCCTGAGTATTATTTGTTGTTGCTCATATTATTATTTACCCTATATCCATATTTCATTTTAAGCAGCCAAGTAAATAATTAGATTTGATTTATTAAGAGGATTCCAAATCTAAATTTGACGGAAAAATAAATATTTAATCTCAATTGTCTAACCCTTCCACTTTTGATTAACTTCAGATCAAACTTGTTTGATGTAACAGTTTTGAGGAATGCAACAATAACAAGAATTTCCCAGCCATTCGTAGCAGTTAGCCGTTCTCCAAACACAGAACTCGACAAGATGGTTTTCAAGCGTAAATAAGATTACCTTACCGGAAATGAAAATATTGTTGTTAATTCTACAAAACAACTTATATTAAAATTTAAAACGTTGATAAAAACTGATTTACTAACCTGAACTCGAATTTACGTAGGTTTGATGTTGGTAAAGATCAGCCAGTCTGATCACTTTGTTATAAACAAAGACTAATAAATCACCTGTAGTTTATAGAAATTCCAAAAACCAAAGAAAATGTTTGTATGTCGACCGAATAACTTGTTTATAAAGAATGTTTATTACTGTGCATGGGACCTTGTTCTTTGTATTTTGCGTTGCCCTGATATGATCAAATTGGTCCACTTTTGCTTTGAAACTTTTCTCGTTTAAAATGAATATACATGAATCTGTGAGAAATATTACCCGAGTTGCTCGTTTTAACAACCCCATCAAATGATTCCGTTTTGCTCTGTTTTAAACATAAGTTTTCCCCACGATGCAAAAGTCAGGTTTGTCTTATCTTCGCGAAATAAATGTGGTTTATAATAACGTCCCATTCCCTTATTATATGAAAAAATACAGATTTCGATGACTCGACAGACTATACACAAAATTCCACATTTATTTCAACCAATTTCCGTTTCAAAGTTGGACTAATTGGCAGAAATGATCATACACAAATTCAACATAGCGAGCAAGAATGTTTTTCATTTCTTCATGTAGACACAAATATTACAGAACGGAGTAGAATAAATGGAGTTTTGGATATATTCACTGCCAGTTTTAATATAAGCTGGCTTGGACGTTGTTGTTTCTATCAGTCACTCAACATAATTATCAATTTCCAACATGTTATTTTTCTTAATTCTTTGTCTGATTACAAACATTTCCCTTTCTGTCATCTGTAATTTGGTTTTGGTGCAAAAAGGAAAATACAATATCATAAATAAAAGTCATGAGTGTTGTCTCATAATTTGTACGGAGTCATTGCGGATGATAGTAATTTAACTGGGATCACATAAGAAATACAAAAAATACACTTTTATCCCTATACAAATGGAATTGGACAATTATCACCCTGCCGCAAACTATTTTTTCTTCGTTCAAATCTGTATAGAAATTGAAGCGGCTTGTCGTTTTGATTGACTGGGTCTCATTATAAACAACTGGGAATGTTTGTGATACAAATTGTAGAGAGTGAAGATAAGGATCATTCTTGGAAATAAAAACTGAGAAGTCGACAAGACAACACTTTTTTCATTCACTTATCAGACTCCAGTTTTATTGCATTTCCTTCCATTTCTCAATAATAACTATCTTTATCAGTTTAACTGATGTGAGGAGTTGATAAGGGTAACAAAGCAGGTCTGCAGCTGAACGACTTGAAGCTTGAGGTTTTTAGCTCAGCGATCCCTTCTCCCTAACCCGAATCGTGTTTATCACGGGTTTTCATACTGGCTGATGGTTTTACAACCATATATTGACGCTTTCAGTGAAGCATTTTTACACCCATTCAGCAGGAAATTATTATGTGGATGCCAAACGTTATTTCATGACGTTTAAAACTTTGCACATTTATATACTGACAACGTCGTAAGTAAAACAATATACAATTAATATTTTTTATATCCCTTTGGCAGCAGTGTAGATTTATGGTGAAAAAAGCTGGAAGCTCTAATTTAAATGGACCACCTTGTGTCGATTTTAATGATGCGTTGCTGAAGCTTGCCGTCCGAGAGTAGTAATAATAGAGCAAATTCGACCGTACTAATTATGAGGTGAAAACCTGATGTATTCTAGTCGTTGGAATAATTTTGCAATGATAAGTTACAAGTTGCATCTGATGTATATTTTTGTAGGTTAAACCGTTCATTATGATTTTTAATTTATACCCTATAATAATTTAGCAGTTTTACATATAACATACAGTTGTAAAGCCAATGTTCCTTACTGTAAAGTATTTGTTTGTAATAAGTTGTTAATAAAGTAGTTTTCCAATGCCTTCAGAAAATTTCATTACTACTTCCGCTCATTTTTAGTGGATTAAAAACTTAATATTAATATAATGTGTCTAACTGGTAACAGTTGCACACATTATATTACTAAAGACTTTGTTCCTTACTGAAAAAATGGTTTGTGATCACTTTTTAATGAATTCCGTTTTCTGTGCCTTAAGAAATGACATATAACTTGCATTCAGGTTGTTTCACCGTATTCTAATCCTAGACTTGTCATTTGACCTACAGTTTCAAACATTTTTAGTTTATCATGTTACAATATTACATTACCCCAGGTCGGAATAATTTGTTAGCCAGGATAAATGTTTTTTTTGTTAAGCTAAAAACGTCAGAGATGGTAACAATCACACAGTATCGTTCTCATAAATCAGCATATAATTAAATACTCACTAGAATTAACATAGAATATTAAGATTGTAAAATAATATGATTATGTTAGCTTTCCAACATCGAACAGTAATAAAATGGGCCTAACTCATCTCAAGGAAATGATTTTACTTCAGGAAAACTTTTCAAGGGACGATACAGCATATCAAGTGATTATAAATGTACTTTTCTAAAACCACTGCAGTTATCAGTTTATGTGTTTATTAATGTTGCATAAATCCAACTCAAGGGTTGTAAATGTGTCAAACATTTCGAAAACGTAATTTTTTACTTCTGTTCCAAAGTCGTGATTTTATTCCATCTAAATCATTTATTGCACAGTTAGAAGTGCTTATGATTTTACCTCCCGCGTTGGAACTGGCGTTGTTTAAAAATTTGATTACAATCCGTCTAGTATTGCACAAAATAAGAAAATAGAATAATTAGAAATCACGTGTGAAAATAGAAGCAAGAAATATGTCCGTTCCACAATTTGTGTCTGTTCGCTATTATATGTAAAAAGTTTCCTTAAAAATTGATTCCATCTTAACTTTCTTACTGACAGGATTATATCAAGGAAAAATATTTTTTATTCAAACAAGAACATTCTCATGGGCCAAATTCTACATTACTCAGGAATCCTAATATACATTAAAAAGCAATGAAACGATATGAGAAATGTTCACGGGATGTTACAACGAAACATTACAAATACTAGCTGATTCTGATGAACCAAATATAAAGTACCAGCAAAAAATAGAAATCAGCCACATGTCAAACTTTAAATTGGCCTCTTGATGCTTAAATGTCCTTTATTGGAAATATCGTACCGTTTATTATAAGTTTGTAATTATTTATTGATTAAGGTCACTTGATATGTGTGCAAAATGCATGAAACCATTACCTAGATAGATAGCAGAATGATTATTGACTTAGCCTTATGAGTCGACAAGGAAATAATGTCATACTTAGGGCTGTACTCTTTTTGCGAGAACAACAAATAATATTGGCATTGCTATACGGCTAGGCCGGCCGTATTTTGCAATAAGGCAAAGAATGTTTATATGATACGTGAGGACTTATTTAATTACGCATAATATGTAATGGATACGAAACGTCTTAAGTAAATTAGAATCACGTCTTTGTTTTTAACAGTTAATAATGCATACGTAACATAAGTAAAAAATTGAATACAGGGTCACAGATTCATTTAAATGTGAAGTTAGCAATCCTACAAATAGGACAGTTTTATCATGAGGGTGGTTTCTAATTTTGATATGTGTGGCACATTTCTACATTTGATAGGGTTTATTTATATAATTCATCAAGCGTTAAATGCAAGCTGATTACTTATCAGTACAAGTTTTATTTTTTCAACTTACTGTAATTAATACGAAGGGTGCGAATTTTTATAAGTCAGTAGAGTCCAAACGCAGTACTTTATATCCCAGGTTCAAGTTTACTGGGGCTGTAATTCGACAACTAGGCAATTTTTTCCCTTATGTGCCTAAATATCGTCGCAATATATTGACATGATTGCAAAACTATTCACTGCTTCTTTTATTGGTATCTACTCAAAGCTTCTACCTCTTTCTTGTAGTTCTGAGAATTCTGTGAAAAAGTGTAGCAATATAGATGTTTAATGGTATTGTATATTCCCATCAACCCCGAAACTAAGTTTTATTAGCAGCCAAGAAAACAAAGGGACAATCCAATCATCAATGAACTACATAAAAAGGGATTTCACTTGGAATGTTAAATCTGCTCCAGCCGAACAATTAGCATTCATAGAGACAGCCTTAAAAACTTACTTTATCATAAGTTAAAATTAGAATTTTCCTCATTTATGGACAAACAAGTCGCAATCAAAATGGAATCGGAATTGACTCAAGTTAACCTGAATATTTCCCTACTATTGATAGTGCAATAAAACAGGAATCCCCCTTTTCAATCACACCACGTAAAGTTCGAAAAGTAAGTCTTTTAAAATCGGCATGATACAAAACTCATATTTTCCCATTTTTACACAATAATAATTTTTCTAGAAAACAAAGGTTCCTTGCTGCGCTCTCTGTAAAAATCATGGAAAGGGAGTTCCATCTAAAAGCCACAAAAGATATTGTCCATATAAGGAATGCAAGTGTAGCATGTGCGTGTTTACCGTATACCGGCGTAGAGTCGTAGCATCCCAAGTAAGTTTTCTCAACTTTAAGCTCAACCTAAACGATTGTGTTTTTATATTCATAAATAATTTGAACCCTTGTAGATTGCTAATAGAAGAGCAAAGATTCAAGACATCGAAAGGGAGCAACAACTTATGACAATGGACACAGCCGATAAAGTTTCAGGAGAGTGGAAGTAGTTTCTGCTACCAAAAGGTTCAAACGTCTGAGGCCATGCTACGAGGTAAATTATCATCATCAAAAATGTTATAATAAACGTTTGGAGTTTGTACAGTTTTTAACTGTTGAATTTACAGGCACAAAGTCGACAGATTTCAAGCAGTACATACAGAAGTCCGTTGAAACTCTGAATAAAAATGTTTTGCACCCCTTATACAACCCGACTTTGCTAGCCACAGACCTTGGAACAATTCGGGGGATTTTAAACTGGCAGCAAAAAAGATTTTTGAAGGTATGTTCACATATAATATCTGCATCTTTAGTAGGGATGATCTACATATAGCAATACAACTAATATTTTATTGAAACTGATTAGCGAGGTATGGATCCAGAGCTCAAATCAAGGTGCCAGACAACTTTACATGTATTCAGCTAATCAACTTTATTCATCTCACCCACTGGGATTTCATCGTTAGCCCGACCTGATAGTGATTTGAGAGGTTGAGATTAAAAACATTTATTTTACATTTACCAAGTAGTTCTTATAAATTCTATTGTTCCATTACGATTCCTGTTTGTATTATCATGTTGCTGTACATTTACATTTTATTGTTTTTTTCGTTTCTGAAATTTTAATGCTGATTTGCAGGAAGTAATAATAATAATGACGAAGTTAATAAATTTCAGTTGTTTTACACTACTCTCTACCTTATATAGTACAAATTCCATGTCTGCACACGTTTTCATACACTTTTCCATAAAGATGCTTTGCTTTGTCTAAATAGTTCCAGCCGTACCTGCAGCATTAGAATACGTTCTGCTTCAACAATTAACTCAGGAGGCGATGAAAAACTGCATGGTGGTGGTTTAGATTTATTTCGTGTAACTTGAAATCCTCTCAAAATTTGACTGCACTTTTTTGCTACAGCTTTACATCTTTTCTCCTCACATTTCCGATCAATTAGCTACCACACTAAAAGGCCTACAATTCCTATTCGTACAATGACC
The DNA here is from genome assembly GCA_001718145.1 of Orchesella cincta. Lineage (NCBI taxonomy): Eukaryota > Metazoa > Arthropoda > Collembola > Entomobryomorpha > Orchesellidae > Orchesella > Orchesella cincta. The sequence continues at coordinate 30,761 of LJIJ01001967.1, forward strand.
ATTTATTCACGCAAGTGAGCTTTGGAATGATGATGATGAACATCAGCATTAAAAATGTGTTGCTCATGAGTTGAGAGCATCTACTTCGCATTGCAGCTTCTTGATTTATCTCCAGCTTTCAGTAAGATAAAGGTGGTACTAATCAGTGCTAAAACACTTCGGATAGTTTAACATGAAACTTTTCTCAGAGGTTTGGGAACTCGTTCTCAAAAATTCATATTTAGTCCTAACGCCGGTTTACAATTAAGTTCCATGATTTATTCCAATTACTGAATAGTCTAGCAAAAAATTATAAACTTACCTACCTTTTGGCCAAATTTGTATCACTTTCATTACCATTCATCATCATCACAAAACATTCCTTTTCCGTTTATTGTGAGACCGGTTCTTGTTGGATAATCTATTTGGGCCATATATATAATGTTTGGGTTGGGATTCGGGCCAAATATTATGATGTCAATGTGTTAACTTTAAACAGCCGTGAATCCAAATGTTGTAATACGAGATAATATTTTGTAGGGTGGTAACGAAACCTTAAAACCAGTTTGAACGCTTTCAAATGATTGCAAAGTGCAATAGAGCTTGAATTCATTCCTGATATTTCCAATTTAAGCGGATTACGATTGAATGGTGTCGCATGGCACGTGTTATTGATGATGTGTGTACTTACAAAAATCAATCACTCATAGATATCATCAATTCCATACATATCTCAGTGTTGTATATTTTGAATTTCAGTTTTAAACCAGACATTCTACTTCTGATAATAGTTTAGCTTTAGTAAGACAAATTCCCCTTTTGTATTTATTAGCTTTCCAATACCATTACTCGTCATATCTAGCCTGCTTTTTCTCTAAAAACAGCCACAATAACCGAGCACACACTCTCGTTCGTGCAACTCAAGCCACGTATTTCTTTCATGTGTGATTTGAGGGTTCAGATAGTTGCACTCTTGAGTAAGCGTACTACTTCGCGTAGCAGCTGCATCACACTGTTGTTGTCAGTCAGTGTTCAACTCAAGCTGCGGTGCCATCATTCACATGCAACATGCAGTTTCTTCAAACCACCTTGGTGAAAGCCGTTCGGTGGAGGACGAACTTGTGTTTCTGAAGAGACAAATTCTCATGGATTGTGCGTATTTTGGATTGGCTGTAATTTCTTTTATTTATTGTACAAAAAGCAATTTAACACAAGTCGTACTGTTCCAATAGGCTTGTAGTTTCAAACGCTGTGATTATATCCTCATCAAATTCTGCTTAAACAGAAGCATTTTTTGTGGACGTTCCAGTAGTGGATAACAACAGCAAAGTATATTTGCAAACAGAAATTCCGGTGGATGGTGGTTAATGCCAATTGGTTTTTCACACTGAAATTATTCTATTCATTCTTTCATGTTCGGTTTGATAGTCATTCGTGGATTTAGTATTAATAAATGTCCATACTTCTCAGATTTCATCAGAAGGAAGCAACCCACACAATTAAATAGGATTTCCGAGAATCTCGAACATAAAATTTAGATGAATAGGAATCTCATCATGGTGAGTTACGTTCTTCGACATAAACAATAAATATCGTATCTCCCTATTTTGCTTAAATGATATGTATTTGATTTTTTTGTAGGGTTGAGAATACGTGCTGCCGAAAATTATTTTTAGAAGATGATTTTCAGGGAATTAAATCTACTTCTGTACAGGGTCGAAATCTGTTGTTCTGCTCGAAGTTATTATTGTTCACAAACCTTTTTGATACGGAATAACGGATCTAACCTATATAACTTAACTATAACATTAATATTTTCTTACACTAAATAACTAGCTTACGATAACAAGTAGCTTTTAATGAATGAAACAAAGTCTGCATCATATACAAATAGAAGTGTGTTCCATACACTAGCTAATTTGTCCATATTACTGCTTTACAAAACATCACTTTAACAATGCGACGCGTAATAAAATTAGCTGATTTTATGATTTGGAGTAATAGTGAGTGAATAGCTTTTCTGTACGAATAATATAGATTTCCAAGTCTGTACTTAATAAATTCAGTAGTTAACGAGCACAGTTAAGACATTATTAAATGCGGCGAATATTGGGTTACGCTTATCAATAATTTTGTCATACGCTACAGCAATAAATATTAGACAAGAATGTTATGAAAAGTTTCCTTTTGACATTATCAGTAGTTTCCAAAACAGGAAGATATTGTATTCGCTTTTACATACAACTCTCTTCTTCTCGCATTTAACACTGTCTTTTCACCTGAGCAAAGATCATTTGTGCAACAATTACCTTTCGCTATCAGAGTGCTTTAGGGCTTGACCACCATGGGTAATACAAATTTGTTTCCTAATATTATGCAGAAAGTCAAGAATAAAGCATTGTACCTAAGTTTAGCGATATTAAATTATATCGGTATGTTGTTAAATGCAAACTAAAGATTTCAAACCAATTATTTATAAAGCTATATTATACT
>LJIJ01001968.1:0-33198 GCA_001718145.1 Orchesella cincta
AACGCTACGTAAAACACGTAAAACTTCTAAATTCCCTGGTTCTGTTTTCTTAATTTATATATTCATTCACGCACAACAAAACTGAATATTTTTTTTTTTTTTGTCAACACAAACCGTATTAGGTTTTGCATGGGCCATACAATAAAATAAAAATGTCCTAACGCGAATACACCTGATGGGATTTTTGAATATTTTGAAAAATGTTTTTGAAATAAGTATTGAGGAATGCAACTGCAGGACGTGGTTCAAAGACGACTCTTATTCAGCTTTCTGGAAAGTTACAATAGAAGCTATTGTCATAATCATAGTATATTCTAAGTGATTTTATTTGTTATTATAGTTTTACATTTCTCGAAAGATATTCCATCTCCAGTCGCAATGATAGCCTTCTTTTTCATGCATCGCTATGCCGTTGTATTTATAAAAAGTCTTATCAGTTTCGGGCGCATAAAGAAAAGTAACATGGACTTGTTGCAGCAGCTATTTGGAGTGATGAAGCTTTTTAAGGCTTTCTTTGGGGCAATTATTTTAATGGATGTATTTAGCTTTTTTACTGCTTAGCTATTTGGCTGGATCAGTAATGTAAAAATTGTGTTTGGCAGTTTTAAAAGAGTCGGTTGATTCCTTAAAGCTTAAACAAAGTGTTAATTTTATGGGCAATTGTAAATTGAATAGGCTGTCTTCAGATGGAAATCATGACCGACGTCCGCATATAATGTAATAATAAAGGCACGTTGATATCAAGCACTCTTATTTCTCACTTTTAAATTTTAATAGCATATTTTCTAGAATACCGTTTGAACGTCTGCTATTAGCATTTCTGGAAAAAAATGAAACAGTTTTTGTTAGGATTCCATCCAATAAGGCGTCGCCACGAGGTTTTTTATGAGTGCGGTGTACATTGCCACCGATTTTATGGCTGTTTTTTCTTTATTCATGAAGGAGTTCGAAACCAATTTTAGAATTAAAGGCCGCAAATATCAACGGTGTATTGGCTATTTAAATGCGTTTTGCCGAAACTTTCCGAAAGGTAGAATCTCTGCCTGCTAAACGTCATGAAACTCTGAAGGCATTTTATCTATGTCTATGCGTCGTTCGACTCTCATTGAGCGTAGCGTTACGGCAGTGAGTTGCGCCTTGATTGTTTCATTGGAAGACTGCGAAGGTATGACTTGAATTTCTTTGGAGTCTTGAAAAACTCGTTCTTGCTACCGCCGGAGCTACACGGATCACAAAGCAAAATGTTTAAATAGCTCTTCGATTGTACTGGAGAACGGAGCGTGGCTCCAGGTTTGTGGAGTATTTTAGCTTTCAATGAGTTCTGATTATGCTTGGAAAACTTTATGGTTCCTCATTTTGTCGCAAAGCTGAAGATATGCATCAGAAAAAGCTTGGGCAATTACCTACCAATTCCGTAGAAGTCAGCAGATTTTCCTTAATTCAGTTTTGGTCCGCGAGAGTATCAGAATGGTCATTTATTGAAGTTCGCTATACAACCGCAACAGGCTGGCTGTCGAAAATCTGAGACCTATTTCGCTCGACCATATGATTAATCGCATTGGCAACAAGATGAGTGAAGACGTGAGTTCTTAGGTGTCGTGAATGCGATGAGTAGACAGCAGAGTAGACACATTTTCGTAGTTGTTACGAGAACTCGTGGAAGTGTGAGTTTCTTCTAGGAAAGTTCGCTGATTTTCGCGTTCATACTTCCATATTTCAATATTTCAGCAGATCCGACTTTAGTTCTATAATAGGAGACAGTCCCAGTTTTGCGCTCAACTAACGCTCCGAGATACCGTTCGAGTTTTGTTAGCACTTGCGAGACAATTACGAGGCCGACACGTAGACTTTGCCATTTTTTAAAGCCAAAATGACTCTCCGCTATTTCAGTTGGCTCCGCAAACTGCGAAGCTTTAGAACAAAATTCTAATAGTATGAGCTGGTCATCGTCCAAAAACTGTATACAATAGCGTCGTATTCATTCAAAATCGCCATCAATTGACTTCTCGCATTACTGTCAGCGGTTGATAAGTGGGTAAATAGAGGCTTTAATTGAGTGGGAATTGTTAGTGCGGTCAGTGTATTGCTAAATTATCGATGGTCGTTTTGGGGTATCTTAAAATGAATTCCGAGTCGTTTACAGCTGCTCAGTGTGTATGGAATAATGATTTTTTTAGCTACACTTTTATTTATGTATATTTGTCGTTGTTGCAATCGTTTTATGAGGTTGGACGTAGCTCGTGTACATACAATACTTGATCGGCTGTCAACTCTTCTGATTCGCTTAGCAAACGCATCGATAAGCCTGAACTTTGGGTATGAGTAACTTTGAGATATCTATTGAAAACGCTTATTTATCATGTCTGAAAGTTTCCTTAGGGGACATTCAAGTTATCGGTAACATTCATGTATTAGGGTGGGAATTGCCAGTTTTGATGGACATTCACGTTTAGAGGTGAACCATTCAGTTTAGGGTGGATTTTCAAGTTTTGGGTGGAATTCAAATCTATGGTGGACATTCAAGTTGTTGGAGTGGACATTCATGTTTTGGGTGGACATTCATGTTGTTGGGTGGACAATGGTTTAGGGCTGTTGGTTGGGGGCATTATCACATCTTTGGGATGTACAATGTACACCTGTACAGCCCGGTGCAGAACGGCTCTGGCTCCATTTTTCCTTCAAAACAGCTGCTTGCATTCTGGGTACATATCAGTGTACCTCGGCAGCAGCGATTGATTGGACCAAAAGCTGCAGATCTGTTTTCAATATTATATTAAGATGAAGAAATGGATTGGCTAATGGAACGGTTTTTAAAATTGCAGCAACTTGTCTTACACTACTAATACAGATCAGATTAGTTTCAACACACATTTCACATAATTTTTAGTATTCCAATGCAGAAGAGAACGAACACTTGTTTCAACGCCTTAGTATAAAAATGCTGCGGAGAAACGTTTATCCCGATTGACTTAAACATTAATTCGATTTAGCCATGAAAATTAGGTGTGTTTTAATTCTTGAAGTCTGCGCACAGAGTAAAATTACGATCGCAGTTTATATTAGCGGATGTCAAAGCATTAGCTTGTTATTTTTATCGGAAGCATCACTGTAATCATAATTTTGCGTTGCGAATAATGAATCGTAACATCAGCTGATGAGTGAGTCCATTTTTTTCACTGATCATCAAAGAAATATTAATGTAGGATTGTTAGCCATTTCTTGGCGACGTAATCATTATGGCTACTAATTTTATGTGCGGACCTAGATTTATAAAACAATCGGTCATTTAATGCAGGGCGATTTCTGATGTCAACACGCTAGTAGAATTGGCTTGGCAAGTATCTGTCTTCAAAACATTTATTCGAATAACAATTAATGATGATTCTTACAATCATCCACTAACAATATTTTATTTTACAACATTAAAAAGCAAACAATCTATTTTGATGATTTTAATTTCTTTTAGATTTTTACATACCAGCCGTATATAACACAGCATATAATGTGCTCCACTCAGAAATTGTATACTTACTGTTTTTAACATTTCTGAAAAGACAAACAAAATACAAGCAATAGTAAAAATAATCAATGCAAAGTGTTAACTGCAATATGTAAGTTTAGGTATTTACCACCACATCCTCAATGCAAGTTACAATTTTTGCATCTTTCGTGTGTTTCGGATCCAGTCACTTCTAATTCTTTTCGCGTCAGATGCCAGGATATAGTGTTTTCTACCAATCGCCCGAAAGATTGACTTGGAAAAATTACATATGTGCATTTACATATGTAATAGGATTTGACGTTTTTTTGTGGGATGGCAGTTTCATATTACCTATTTTTCGCATGTCATCTACTCGATTCCAGTTGTTGTTCCAGTTTCTGCTGACTTTCTTCATGGACTCTCCCATGCATACGCCCCAAATATACCGAAGAAGTACTAGCCAAAAAGTCATAATTAACTCCCCTAAAAAGGCGCCTTTCTTATTAGATAGCATACTTTTGTAGCACAGTGAGTTTCATCCTGCGTCGTATAAAACATAAAATATTTAATTTAGAACTCCATAACCTGAATATAATTTTTGGAGACATACTTGATCCATCACCAATTTTGGCAATTTGCTTTTGGATTCGGATATAATTCGTATGAATCCATTCCGGAGCTTCCTAGTTTTTTCTTCCAATAACAGCTGCTTTTACATTCTGGATACATATCAGAGACTTCTCAGCAGTGGTAAAGTTTCCTCATTGCTGCCAAAGTCTTGTTCAAGAAAAATCCGATTTTACGGAAAGGGATTGGTTCCTCTCGTCACAACATAAATTTGATGATACAGTAAAAACCTATGTTACCATCAATCCCCGATAAAAGTAAGAAGTTATTACACCATATTTTACAATTTGGCTTAGTTGTACGAGAACCAAGCCATACGTTCAGAAAGACTTAACGTAAGATGCATGTGGTACATAATTTTAGTCTTCGCCTTAACGCACCAGTGAGGCTTTATTAAGGGTAATAATACTGAAGCGACATTAAATAACCGATTGTGATTAGAAAAATGTCTGTGAGCCGAATTAGATGTAATAAATTAACACATAACATTTATTCATCCGTTCATCTTTACGGCAGTTGCATAACGGTTACGGCCTGATCTATGGTGGATTACAGTTCGCCTATAACATTACCATGACTGTAGTAAGCAGTCGCAGATGTTGATTAAGTGATTTCGATTAAGATTGATTATTGCCACCATATTTAATTTTTGCTAGCACAGATATTGGGTGTTCTAGGTTTGCACAACATTTATTTGCATTTGCATTGTTTTTGTGGGGGCATCATTCAATTGTCAGAAATGTGTTAAATTCAACGTGAACTTATTTTATCAAATTATTAACTTCAAAATCACATTTTAGTTGCATAATACAAGTTACATATACACATGATTTAATTTCTTTCGATTTTGATTCATACTGGGCAGGCATCCATTGGCGGATAAATATAAATCCATCGCAACAGGGAAAGGAATGGCATTTGTTATTTATCGTTATTCTGCAAAGAACACACTAGAAAGTTAATGTAGATCAACAGCATAAAGATTTACAAAACATCTGTATGAAGTTTAAGTGTTTCCATGAAGGTAATGAAAACTATTGATAAGTCTTCTTACTTGCTTTTTTTTGGTTTTTTGTTAAAAGCATTTTGCAAAAAATAAGGATAACTGATCGACTAGTTTAGAAGCGAATTGAGTCACTTGATTTCAAAGATTTATTCTGATTGGTTATTTATAATCGCGAATTTAGTATTTCATTGCAATAAATGATGTAAGTAAAAAATACTTATCTAGGGAATGTCATATAGATTTGAAGTTTTAACATTTTCCTGCAGAAAATATAAGATGGGTGTTAGTGGATGCAAGGGGAAATTTGCAACACTTGTATAAAGTTTAAATAAGTATTTTTTATCACAGCATGCCTCCAAATGCAAGTAACCATTTTTTTGGGCGATGCTACGTCATGGTATTTTGGTATTCCCAGTGTTTTACATTTCTTCAATATTTAGGGAATCATGGCATTACAAATCAGAAGATAGACCTGGCGAAATCTAAAACTACAATATTAAATTTATGCAGGTTAGTACGCACGCGATGCGTCGCATTCCTTCAATCGTTTCCGTAGCGTCAGTCTTCTTTCTTGACCCATCTTTCAGACTTCTTCTTTCTTACTGATACAGTCCCACCACTCTGCAGACTTAGTTTGAATAAGGGGGTTTAGTTTGTAATCATAACTCCATTATGGATTTTCCTGTAGGTCACCATTTGTAACACAGTGTGAGGTTTCGTCCTGTATCGTAAATAAAATTTAAGAACAGCGCGAGAACATGAAATTGGAATAAATATAACAGTATTTTTATTCATAAAGTGTTGATGTCCGATACTGCATTCTTCACTTGTGTAGCACATTTCGTTTTCGCTTCGAAATGAAAGTTAACGACATGGGCTGCAGGAGGCTACCAGATTGGTTCCTGTCATAAACAGCTGCTTACATCAGGGTATATGATCAGAGTATTTCTTCAGCGTGCGAGTTCCGCAATAGCTAAAGGAGCGCGACAACTATTAAATTTCAGATTAAGAAGGGAATTGACCCTTTGATTATAGCTTAAAAAACTTACACTTGTTTAGCACAGCAACTTATAGATAGCGTATTTTTACACAAACATTTCAGCTTTTCGGGGCTGTAGCTTGAAGTATCAAGAATCAGAAACTTTTTAAAGCTTATTAATGTGATCAGAGGAGCTTGTATACTCTTGATTGAACGATACAACTAAGCTGTATGAGAGGTAAGTTAAATTAGAAGTGTAAAATTCTGATATGGCTGGTTAATTATGTGAATGTCTGTCAAAGTATGTAATGACTTTGAATTGAATGCTTTGTGGCATCTACCAGCATTTGAAGGATTGTAGTACCTAATTACCATTTTAAGTTTCACATACCAGTGGACGAATTATATGTGACTTTTCGTTACTCAAAATGACTTAATATGAGTATGAAATTTTAGAAATCATATACGAGGGGTATGACCGGTATTTAATTAAGGTGAGATCAATATTATGTATGTGATCAGCTCAGGCGCGTATACATTTTTTCGAATTCGTTACTTTTACATTCCTCATTTCAGTTTATTTTGTGTTCTTGTGAATTTTCACCAGCTTTTAGCAAAACATTTGTGAGCCAGGAACTATTGAAATTACAATCATTTATAGAGCAGTAATAAGTCCTTGCTCACTTAACTGCAATCAAATATCTCGAAAAAACTTGCTTTAATTAAAACTAAGGGAATTATGCTCAGGTAAAAATAATTGCTTAAATATCAAGATCATTTAGCAAACGATATAAGTTGTTTTACAATAAACACAGGTACTACCTGTTAAAAACATTGCATCTTCTGCATTTTGACCGAAGGTTTAACTGCAGCTACTCATTAGTCATTCTACTAATCTCATGTTTCAATTAAGTTTTTAATTCAAATTTCTATAATTAAAATTCAACACAACAATTTTGACCTCCACTTAACACATGTCATGCTTGTCCTTCCGCAAATCGCTCGTTTCAATTACCTAAAGTAAACCTAACTTGTCAAAAACATTGGCTGCCACCACTTTAATAGCAATTTCAAATAAAGCTGCGTCACAAGGAAAATCATTTTCTTGTTCTTGGCCTAGTTTCAACCCAAGGATACATTTTTACTACAATTTATTTTCACAAATAACTCTTCCAGCAGAGAAATTAACATGTATGCTTGTTTCAAATTGGTCTGGTCTGCAAAGAACAAATATAATAGACAATGTTTGTAGGGAGACCAATAATAAAAAACACGTAGTCTTTTTACGCCGAGACCTTGATTTTTACAATTATATACTACGGGAAAAAACAAAAAACCTTGTACTAATTTAAAACTTTAATTCCAAACCTGAAGGGGCAAGTGAAGTTGATGGGTGTATTGAAGGTATTTTGCAAAGCTTGGCTTATTATTATACTTGTCTTGTAACTTAAATCACAAGACCAGTTTTAAAAAGAAAAGGAATTCTCATTTTATTTCCTTCCAGAACACGGTTGTTTTTTTGTCATTGTGACTCAAATAAAAAATGCTACGCGATTCGCAAATTGCCCTGGTTCAACTACACAGCTTTGTTTTTGGCTACATGTACCCATTTCGATAAAATGGAATGAAAATTTCAGTGCTCTTATATTCACAAACCGACTTTGAAATGCATTCCGTGGGCATTAATCATCTTTCAGTTGTACCATATATTCTTCAATTTGTACAAACTTTTGTATCCACTTATTTCCCAATTCCTGGAAGGAATCACAGATTGGACCAGTACTATTCTTTTATCTGCTTACTGCCATGCATCAGTTCTCATTTGTGCAAAATTGGCTTTTATGATTCTTCATGTATAACTGGCTTCAACGCAGCTAATCGTTTGGCATTGGCGTGCTGGAAAAGGTTCGATATTTTTTTATCAAAGTTAGTACTGATGATTTTTTAAAGTTTTCTTATAACTTTTTTTTACAGATATTCGTTCTCGCAGACAAAATGACACACTCACAGGCCATTTGGGCAATGATTTGCACAGTTTTCTACTTCTTTTATATTTTGTTTTCTGCATTTTTTATATTTCCTGCAGTAGAATTTGATACCTTTCACATTGTTTTGGGAGCAAATACTCCCCGAACCCAATGTATCGAGACGGAGCAACCATTTTTGGTGCGATTATCCTCCGAATGATACTTATTGCTCCAGGAACTCTTGAATAGGAAGAAGCTTCATGTTCGCACTCTCAATTGGAATGATTAAAAATTGACACTTCTGCATCCTCGCAGCCATAATGCATACCTTAGTGCGAATATACCTCAGCATTTTATGTTGTTTACAACCAACTTGTTGTGATTACAAAAATGTTGGAATCTTTAATCACGCTGTCTTATGGCTTGTCTATCCGTTGTTTCTGGATTGTCGTGGCATTGTGCTGGGTAATTATCAAGGGAAGAGCGTGCCCCGGCGATTTGGGAACTGATCGTAGTTGGCACGATTTTGACCATTTGTTTTATGTTGTTATCTTCCCAAAATTGTCCAAATCCCAATTTCACTGCTGAATGCTAGATATGCATATCAACAACGAGCCAAGGTAGTTTTTACTGCACGAAACGAAAGAGCAACAAAATTGCGCATGTTACAATCAAGCCACTCTTCCGCATAAGGTTGAAGTATGGACCTTTCTGGGAGCTTGGAAGAAGTTTTCCTATGGAACATTTAGAGTTGCTGACACTTCGAATATTTGATGCGCTGTGTATTGTAGACTTTTAGACAACGAAGTTTTTTTATTCACCTATTTCTATTTTGAGCTTGTATGTAATAATTTTCACACATTTTCTCCCGCTTTTTAAAAAGCTTGACTGCTTTATCTGTAAAAATAAAAATTAAATGTAGCAATAATGTAGTTTCAAATGTTAGAACTAACTTGGTAATCCTCACATATTCTGTAGACATAAAGCTTATATATTGCGTACGTTCTTTAACTAAATGGGTTAATGGGGATGTAATTCATATTTTTCCTCCCGGCATTTTGAGCATAAACATTTTTGCATGTTTGAATGCTCGGGTTTTAAACAATACTAAAGACAATAAGCGTCTCAGTCTTCAGTCTACGTTGTCTACTCAATATATCGTAAGATCCGCAGCCTTACATCGTTTCATGACATGTTTTAGCTATTTATTATACTGTGAAAAGAAGAGCCGATACACTATTACCAACTTTAACCAATATTTTCTTGATTAGTTCGGCATTCAAACTTTTCCGGAGAAGGAAGATGAGTTTATGCCATATTTAACTAAACTGGCTACTTCGAATCTCACATCTGTTTTTGCTTATCTTGAACTTAGGTTCATATACGGAATGAATAGATCTTATTCATAGCTGTCAAACAACCACACGCCTTTTTAACAGAAACTAAGTACCAAAATAATATACCTTCATTTCTGTACCTTTTACCTTTTTACACTTGTTTTAATATCCTGGACTAAACACATAACCAGATAATACTTATACACCCAAAATGGATCCCTCAAGACTGATATAGATTTACAAATCGGAATTCTCATAACTCTGAATCTAGCCAAGTTAACACAAGTGTAACACCGAATTTCCGAGTTCTGGTGAAGTTGCGATCTCTTGACAATTCTAGTGAACTTTGAAAGCAGTTTTTAGAAGAACAAAAAGAGAAAAACAAAAAACTATCGCGAGTAATAACACAGCAAGAACCAGACTAGAAAACAAGTTTGACAAACAGTGCGTGAAAAATACAGACGAATAGAAGTGTTGAAACATGAGACCTCAGAAATCAGAAGAAAACTGTCAAAGCTTGATGTACTGGAAAATACGAACGAGCTACTCCACAAAGAGCTTGAAATTTCAATACCTAATTTTTGCTGGGTAGTAATCGAAAGAGAAAATGAGTCAGAATATCATTCTTAGAAAGTCAATAAGCGATATCATTTTCTACATATGCAAAAAGAAATATCGAATTCGACACATTGCATAGAATTGGAAAATCAAAAATAACAGCCCCAGAAACGTGCGAGTTCGATCTTTTTCATACTGACGACGAATATAGTATATAATTGCAAGGATAAACTCCGAAACACCACTACATAAATGAAGATCTGCTTTTTCGGTACGAAGAGATAATGCATTATTAAGAGAAAAGCGCACGAGCTAATCGGTAAAGGTGTCAAGTTCTCATTGATTGGAAAGTCAAAACATAAGTCTGATAATGGCTACACTATTACATAAAAGACGGAAATTTTTGAAGAAGAAATGTAGATGCGGATTGACATGTACGTGGACGATCTGATGCAAACACATATCAGTTTCAACCAATCTAAAGATGAAATCGATAGGAAGAAACCTGCCCGTGTAACAGACCTAAATTCACAAAAGCCAAATAACACTCGTAATGATCGAAATCACAGTGGGTCTATAGCACATTCCTGTTAACAGCGACATGCAAATGGTTTTCAAAGCCTACAACTCCAATGGCCAACCTAACCCGACTTCTAGTAACTTCAATAATGCTGGCACCAAAAGAAACCAACCGGACTACTTCTCATCGATCTCACAACACCACCATGCTACAATCCGGCCAAACGCAAAGAGTAAGGTACCAACTGACAAACTACATGAATCGAGACAATCTCAGCCAAAAAACGCTGGAAGGCCTCTAAACCAAAACGTAGCACGGAGTTCACAAACAATAGACATCAAAACTTCCATTCAACAAAAAGCTTCCAGAAAGGACAAGGATATGGTTTTAAAAGTAGGACAATTGAATGTAAGGTCAATTCCTTCAAAAATTTAGTGTATTGAGTTTTCTATATGTACAAAATATGACATCTCTGTATAACTGAGTCATGCCTTAGCGCACATACACAATGTTCCCGACCGTTTACTGATACAATTGTATATAGAAATGAACATAACTGAAAAGGTCAACGGGATACTGTGTATATTATAAAAACAGTCTGCAAGTTAGCCAGATTACTACGAAATTCCAAGTAATACAAACATTGAACAACAAACTTTAAAAGTACAGGTAAACAAATAAAAAAGTATCCTTCTGTGCTGTTTTATACGGCGGCACCCAAATTACAGAAAAGATATTTAAGACGCTGATTTGATTTATGAAACTCATTTTTGAGCATTTACATGGCACAAATCTCAACTATATTATGGTAGGCGATTTTAATGCTTAGAGAAAATATTGTGAGCCATAGTAAGTTTTGCTAAAACTTGAATGTTAAACAACTCATAACTTTCCTACTAGAAAAAACATTTTAGATTTTATTTTTGTTAGAGAACATGAAATAGTGTTCTGAAATGGGATGTAGTCGACTCATTCATATCTGATCACAGTATGACAGAATGCATCATTGCTGTCAAAAGCCAAAAGACAAATCAAGAACAATTTCTTTTCGCAATTTAAAACGGACAAAATATGAACAAATTGTTGACGAACTGAACGTGACTTTACAAAGTAATATTCTATCCATTGAACACCTTCTTATGACACAAAAAATGCGCCTTTGATAAATTATGCCCAATAATACATAAAAAAGTGAAATGTAAAGCTAGGGTGAAACCATGTGTCCACGCGTACAAAAAATTATCAGACTTGCAAAAGTCTACGTCGATCCACAAAAAATGGCCATCAGGCCTAAACAAAAGACGCCTATTAATGGCCAATAAAAAAGCGAAGCAATGCATTTGTGTTTGAACACGAAGCATGAACTTGATCTTCGATTAAGAGCAGTAAACTTTGTCTGCAACAAAAAATCTACGAATAAAAAAGGGAGTATAGTGACACTAGACCCAAATAGCCTGAACAATCACTATGTAAGCATATCAACAAAGGATGACACTACAAAGACCCTTTTCCCAACAACCTGACGCAATTAAATCCTGGAAATCACGCTTTATCCTGAATCTTTATCTCCTGACAATATACTGACTACAATGGAAAGCCATGAAAAATCATTATAGCAATTCACTGATCCAGTCGGTTCTCAAATCACATGATTAACGTAGCATTGCAATCATTTGTTCGTAGAAAGATTAACTGTGTTATTCAATAACTTTAAAGAAATGGGAATATCCCAAATGATCTAAAAACATCTAGGATAGTAGCTGTTCCTAAAGTCGAGCAACCCAAATCTCCAAACGAAACAAGGCCAATAGGTTCCAACCAATTTGACTAAAATTCTCGACAAGTGCATTCTTACACAGCTATCTAAATACTTTGAGGAAAATAAATTTTTATCCAATAAGCAATTTGGTTTCAGAAAAAAATATGGTACAACTCATGCACTAGTAGCAATAAGTGATTTGTTAAACTAGCTTTAGATAATGATGATATATGCATGATGGTGTCTCTTGACCTTCAAAAAGCTTTTGACAAGGTGGACAGGGAACTGTTACTGCACAAGCTAAATTGGTATGGGGTTGATTGTACAATTATACGTGATCTGATATTAGGAAGAAAACAGTTTGTTGAATCTAAGTCCGACAACAAAACTATACGCTCCGACACTTTAGAAACAACATTAGGCATAGTACAAGGGTCAGCTACTTCGGCTTTCTATTTTAGTGTTTTCATTAACGATCTACCACTATTCATTAAAGAGTCTGAAATATTTTTATACGCTGACGACTCAAATATAGGTATACGTTGTCCATACAATAAAATCAGTGAAGCAATCACTAAGCTTGAAAGTGACTTGATCAGAGTTAATGAGTGGATGACCATGAATAGAATAAAACTAAATGTTAGCAAGACAAAGCTCATCGTTTTTGGTAAATATGGCAAGTTAAAAACGGTTGGCGAAGTCAAGGTTCACTTAAACGGCTCTGCTATTGAAAGGGTGTTTGAACTAAAAATACTTGGTATTATTTTTGACTATCAACTGAACTGGTTGTCCCACGTAAAGTATGTTACAAAAAGAGCTTATGCAGTTTTGTCTAAATTTTACCATCTTAAGAATTTATTATCAATGGAAAGTCGTAAACAGCTTATAGCTAGATACATTCTCAATAAAAGGAAATATGATCCTATATCCACAGCTATATGTAACCAGCTAGAAATGTACTATAGTGAATATCTATACAAATATGAACTTCTTATGCTTACGTACAAATGTGCTTTTCAATTCAATGATGGATACTTTTGTAACTATTTAGACTTTTCTTATGGGACTTCACAAAAAACAAGAAGCCAAAGCTACCTTACACCATCATTTCCAGTGAAGACAAGCGTTGGAAAATCCTCCTTTTTATATGCCGCAGTACAACAATGGCTTATGTTACCAACTACAGTTAGAAATAAAGTGACTTCATTTAAAATGTTTAAAACAGCGGTGCAAGCGTATGTGTTATCTGAACAAGCTAGTATGTATAGTACATTTATTGATGAAAATGACTATGAAGTTTATATGGCCTGTATTGACGATGTAATTGAAAGTGTAATAATCAATTCATGAAATGTGTGTATGTTAAAAACTGTAATGTTAAAACTGTCTATCTGTATGTCCATGGAGTAATATGCCATTTATGTGGATTCCAATGAGACAATAAACAATAAACCATTTGCTGGAATAGTAAAACCAAACGCTTACACTTGGAAACTCGCAAACGTAAAAACCCCAACAAAAAAGTGTGTTTTTAACATATTTCTAACCTATTTTGTCGTTCTACACACACGCTAACTACCTAAATATGTTTGATAATTTTACGCTTAGTGGTAAAATTATAGTCGGATAAGTTTGTGTGGACTTGTAATAATTTACGCTATTTCCATCGCCTGCAAAAATCATGCATCGGAAATTGTGGTGCTTGTTATAGGATATCTTCATATATTTGAGACCACCGCACAAGTTAGCTTTATTTAAAATAAATCGCTTTTTGTATGAATTTATGATAAACCAAAAGTTATGTTTTTTTAGAAACAAGGAACGTGGATCGATATTTATTGAAAAGCTCAACTTGATGTTTGCCTATTGTGCTCTGGTAACTGAAATATTCTTACCTTTTATTATTAAATAAATATATACTATGTATATGTGGGCTTTCTTAAC
This sequence comes from Orchesella cincta, assembly GCA_001718145.1. NCBI lineage: Eukaryota > Metazoa > Arthropoda > Collembola > Entomobryomorpha > Orchesellidae > Orchesella > Orchesella cincta. The sequence continues at coordinate 14,179 of LJIJ01001968.1, forward strand.
ATTGCATTGGATTCTTGATATTTTATTACAGAATGAAACTTTATTACTTAAGTATACATAACAACTGCTAAATTTGATGTGAGTTTCCATTGTACAGCCGCAAATTCAAGCCAAGAATAGACATCATATAGATCCAAAATTGAAATTTACATTATATTAGGCTTCGCTTACAATCTCAACGCGTCAGAATTTATTACAAATAAGATAAAACTATCAAATAATTACTGATTACTGAGAATTTGCGCTAAGCACAAACCGAATGGTTTTTCATGCAATTCCCATCTATGCAGATTCTTTAATTAATACAAGATAAATTCAAAATCATCCGAAACTACATGATATTTGAGCATTGCAGTAAAGCATGGTCAATTCAAAAATGTTAAACTGAGTGTGGAATAATTTGTGACACGATGTTGATAAGTAATTTTGCAGGTTTATGAATGCTTATCAAACCGTAACGCTGAGCTCGACCCACCCCCTCAAAACCTGTCACTCTCCGTAACGCTCACAGTGAGGCACTCACCCCCATAACACCGTTATGTTTGAAATGGACGGCCCCTTAAAGCTCGGTCTATTTAAAGCCCAGTAGACAGGCCAGGATTCAGATTTTCATTTTGGAACTAAATGTGTTCTCGATTTTGCAATTTCAGATTTAAAAGTAGCCGTAGCTATGTTATTTCAACGTACGTCACATTTCTAGACTGACCGATAGCATATTCATTCAGCAATATTCATTTACTTTATATGTAATACAATGTTAATTTATCTACTATAGAATTTTGTAAGGATAAGGATGAAATTTTTTTCATGTAAATGGATCTGGTAATTTCAGAATTCGGTAAAAATATAAAAATTTAACTGAATGTAGTTATTTTAAATGTTATTCCCCATAAAAAGTCTGTAATGAGAATTCGGAAATAAATATTTTCTCCAAAATGAAAACGCGTTGCAAATCATTTAACTACACAAGTTTCTTATAAAAATGAGCTAGTAAACAAAATATGAGCCAAATCGACTAGGTAAGTCATAAGTTCCCCCGTTTGTTTCTGGGTTTGAAGTTTATCTGCGTACTTAATCTACTAATCTCTCGACACACGTTTTAAAAATTTATTAAATTTACACGTATTGCTGTTATCTGAAATATTAGTCAGTTACCTAACCTAATTAAAAAAAGCATACTTCAATTTTTATCAAACCACGCTAAATATTTGTAGATGACAGTAAATATCGGAATACATTTTAATATTTGTAGATGACAGTAAATATCGATATTTGTAGATGACAGTAAATATCGGAATACAATTAAATATTTGTACAATGTTAATTTTGTAAAAAAATAGTGCATCAGTTTCTGTCATTTCTTGCACATGTGGGATAAAAACAGAACGACTTAAAAACTTTAAACTCTATTCGTATCATTTTAACTTTTCCATTGTTAGCGTCATTAATATGTTTCGCATAAACTTCATACGTCATTACTAAAAGGCTTAGTAAAAGTGGACAGAGCAATAGTATCATCAATGAGCTCACCTCTTTGGTTGTTATGTAGGCTGGTCCTAATTCACTTTGCTTGAAAAGGCTTTCACCATGCCAGACTCCTTTTTTCTGTTGCCTCTTTTCGTCGTATATATTTGAGTGTGTTTACCCATTTCGACCAAGCATTCCACACTTGATGCAATCCAGCTGCTTCCATTGCCAATAACGATTTTCTCAACCAGTATCGATTGAGAGTAAATAGGTGCCAGTATTTGTCGTTTTGGTAGAATGGATCTGGTACAGCGTGACAATTGACATCCGGAAAAGCCCGTTTCCCTTCGAGTATATTCCGTATGCTAGAGCAACTTAGCGTAAATTACATTTGTCCGCGCGTAATCGGCATATCTCGTTTTTCCAGTAACAGTACTTAAATAAAATTCATTGTGCTTGAAGTTCGTTAAGGGTTTTTATTATTTCAGTAGGCTCTTGAACTGTCGCTAAGCTAGTTATTTGACTTTCGTAATACGAACGAATAATAAGACCAGAAACACTAGTCAAAATCACGAACCTACCTGGAACTAGGTGGGTATACTGACCGATAGCCAGTCCTGCAATTCCTACTACCTTAGAAACAGAAAACGAAAACGATTTGGTTAAATTAATGGCAACTAAAAAGAAGGCCATTAAAAAACAAATGCAGTAGAGCCAAAGCCTTGAAGTAAAAGGCACTATCCAGTGATGAATTCTATTTTCTTTTAATACCACCCCTTTCTTCCCTTCTGCAATAAAACGCCATGAATTCCGACTTCTCCGAAAACATTAATGTTTCCGTTATATCAACCTTTGAAACACTGTAAAATTTCGGACTATAAATATACTGAGTGTTTTCATTATCCGCGAACGCCTTTTCTTCGGATCCCTCAGTTGTATCATATATTTGCAAGGTAAAATTGTGCACATTTGACAGAGACACTAGTGCCGTCAGTTGGTAGTTACAATGATGGTAAACTAGCTCTGCTACCCGTTTAGAACACTTCCTTAAATACCTAGAATTAAACTTCTCGTAGGTAGAATGAAACCCGATTGCTATCGGTCGCTCCTCTGCCTTAAACAACTTTCGCTTGTTTAGATCAATAGGTGGGAGTATTTCTCCAAAGGCTTTCGTTTTAAACCAACGACTTGGACAGTAGTTGTTGCACATGTAATGCCAATATACAAGCACTTTCGTTTTTCCGCGTTTACTTTTTCGCTTGTATAGCAGAGAGGGCGAAGTCCAACCAAAACACATTCCAAAATATATTGTTCATGTAGCTTTCGGTAAACGTCTGGCTAACTGAGAAATCTGGCAGAACTGGAAACAGTATAATGGATGCCTGATCGTCATACCGAGGTACATGCTTTCTTGCTTGTTTCATGTACCACCGCCCAAGCACCACGGATAGTATGCATTGCTGTGACAATATATTACTAGAGTATGAGTGTGGGAAGTTCTTATACTTTCCGTAGTATTCCTCAATTACTTGTAGTTCTTCCGAACCATGAAAATATAGTGTGACGCACCAGTTGATAGTTGATTCTGGAAGAAGTAAATTAAATATTCGCAGACCGAAAGATTTTGAGGGTGGAATAAATGCAAGGCTACAAAATAAAAGTAGAGCTTTATAGAATGCAAATTTTAAGCATCCTTCGTTCACCATTTCAATGAAAGTGGAAAGATTTGGATCCTAACTTATTGTTTGATAACTCACGAAACCTTAAAAGCTTGCAAAATTTTGAAGTGTGTTAAACCCAAATTATGAATCCTGTTTTGTTAGCAAAGTCCGGGTTTTAGCATGCGCTTCTAATAGTTACAACATTAACACAGTCCAATTCAAAACTTTGGTGATAGATGAAAATGCATTCAATCATGAATTGACACTACCACCTAAGAATTTTGAATTTGCTTTTGGTTAGCAAACATTTACAGTCGTAAGGTTCGATTGTACTATCATTTTTTTTCTCCAGTACCTGCAAAATTTAAAGAAATTTCATTATCCGAAGCGTATAATAGGTTACTAACTAAATACATTAAGTGAATTAAATTCAAGTTTGTGTTCGTACTTGCATTTTAAAACAATTTTTTTAGAATCGGTTACCAAGAGTCTTTTGCATATTTTAATTTGTGCTTTAAAACATTTGGAAAAATAAGGAGCTGTTACACCCAGCTATATTTTGCTAAATAAACGTTGAAACTTCAATTTCGTCGGGTGTTTGGTGCTACACCTCTAGACTAACTTAATATTATCTATTCTTTCTAGATCGTGTACAGTATTGACATTTGATTTGTTGTTGGTTACAGGTGTAAATGGGAATGGTTTTGTTTATCTTGCAATCCAAGTTAGCAGTATGTGTAATAGTAATCCAGCATGTGTGTTAAAAAATGCATAAAGCAAAAAAAATGATTATTACGTTTTGGACTATTCCTTGTTAGAGCAAAAAATCATTTTGTTTAGTAAGCTGTCCAACCTTGCAGGCATTCAACCATTTTCAATAAAGTCGGTCGGAAATAAACTTAATCTGAAACTGTTTTTTCCAAATCGCTTCAGGACTTTTAAGCAAGGTCAGAAACTCCTATTTACTTTAAACACTTTTGATTATGAGCCGTTTCATCAAAAAAAATTATTTTTAAATTTTGTGAGCATCCGGCAAAAAACTAACTTATCTACAATTTTAAATAAAAGTGTGCAAAAAAAGATTACACTTACGATCTGCGATGAAACCGCTTTTAGTAAACCTAACTTCACTTCTTTTAAAGTCTTGGCCGTTCACCACCTAGGAGCAATGCAATAACAAATATTCGTAGTTATTATTAAATACAGGACAAGATATTTTTAGGATAAAATTGATGTGTTCAGAAAGCGAGATATTATAGCCGCTAGCAGTATACTGCTTACTAAATGGATTGTCTGAGATCTGGGCAACAGAGAAAGTGGGTTAAAAAAGGGAAAACTATTTCTTTCCGAAGGCTCAATAACCAAATGCTTTACTTACGTGTCATTGTCATAACAAGTTTTAAAACAATACTATAACAAGGAAGCATTATTTTAAAACGTACTTTATTTGATTAGATTTGCCCAAATACTTAACCACGTCTGCTTACCTTGTAAAAAAAGCTTCAGTTAAACACTTGAAATTTGTTTGACCACACCTCCAAAAACACGGGATGAACAAGTTTGTTTCTAATGGGATATATGGTAGTAGATTTCTTAAAGTCAGCTATAAATTATAAAGATCATTAGCAGACAAACATATAGCTGTTGGAATATAATAATTTAGATTGTGTGATTTAGACGTTGAGAGCCTAACAGCCGAGCCCTTGTCACGTTGTTAAATCAAACCTAATCCTACATATGTGTAATACGTATTTTGCACATATTCTTTTAAATATCCAGCAGTACACGTAGATTATGAAGTCGGTCTGTAAGGAAGTTTTAACTGTGAGTGCATACCAAAACTCCTTGATCACATTGTGTTCAATGTGACCTATTTTGGATTGTAGTCAATACGTGGCATGAATTTATTCTGTTAAAGAAAAAGCTGAAACGAACTGTGTTGCCGAACGTTGCTGTTTTTTGCAAATATTTTCTACGCTATAGGAAACCTTACGTTTCTTTGTATTTTTCTAACTTTCGTGCGGGTTAAAGACATTCACAAAATCTGCAAATGCCAGTTTGGACACATTTTAGCATATTTATGATGAATGAATAATCAATAAAGAGAGGAATTTTTCTATGCCCATGGTTCTCTTAACCTCTTTGTCTGCTTTGTCATCAATACGGAAAGAAACCTCGCATTCCGCTGACTGCAAAACAAGAAATGCGCATTTCGATACGTTTGTTGAACTTTATCCATGCAAACTATATACAAACGGTGTCAACATGTTTTTTTCGAAATAAGCATTGGTTCGACAACGTGACTTGGGAGTGGCTGGTAGGTACTCAATGTAAGAAATTTTGCAAAAACAAAGCAAGCAACCATAGTTTGAATACCAAACACCTACCAGGTAATGTCGACTTTGTAAAATGTATATCTGCGCAACAAAATTCGAGCAATATTCCAGTAATTAAATGTGGCCGATTAAAAGTAATTTCAACAGGTTTTACGAGGTATGGTTAGAGCAAACTTTAAAGGGTTTGACACATTTTCTATCCCAACATGTATTACGCTAAGCTAACGTGGCGGATATTGTTGTAGTTTCTAATCAAACAACGTATTTTAACATGCCTTATTTTCTACTACTCTTTCCTACCACGCTCCCTCCATATGTTTGCATGCTAAAAAGAGTTTAACGCATGCTAGATAAAGCTCTGCATTTGAAGCTGTAGATGACAAACAACTATTTCAATTTACACTCTAAAGCGTAATTGAAGTTCTAGAAACTAAATTCATTTTCTTAACAAAACACGCTAAAATCTATTCGAGAAACGTTTTTGAAAACACCGCTTCCAAATGCATGTTATATTTATATGGTAGGTTTAGCTACAACCATTATAGTGCCATTTTGCGTAAAGTCTAGCAGAAAACATGATATGACTAAATAACTACTTCTTGTAAAATTATTTTTGATTTTTCCTTTTTTGAAACTTGTGAAATTAACGGCAAAAGGGCGGTTGTTCCGAATGTAAAACAGACCTTTTATAAAATTTAATGTGTTATAGACGAAGAAATAGGTTTAACACAAGGGTGTTTTAACCGTATATATATACTCATATATATGGACATTATATATCCCCTCTCTAATACACAAGTACTGGGGCAATGTGAGACAGGAAAGATTTTATGACTTTTTTGGTACATACTATGAATTTATCGAAGAATTAAAATATGAGCTTAGAAATGACGTTCCAGTATTCAAATATGTTCGCGCGCATTTTTTGAATTTCAAACAATCGTGTTTTTTCGAACCAAGGAAAAGTTGGAAATGATTGGAAATGAAACTCCAAACCTTAAGTTCAATCAGTTAACTAGGCACCGAGAAATTATTTTCCCTTCTCAGATGGGTTTCCGTAATCTTACTGTCTCTATTTCAAATTTTTCAACGTGATTTAACAAATGATTTCAACTGACTGGTACAACTCGATTGGCACTACGATATTACCATACAGAAATAAAATGTAGGTATGACCTATGTATGGAGTCATTAAACGGTTCAATTCTCTTTAACTATCGGGAGAAAACATTAAACGGCAAAAATTATTACGTTTACCTTGAGCTGTGATTTTTCCTTCCCTTAAATTTTTACAGATCAAGGCGACGGCTCACGAGCAATACGGAAATTGTTGTATTTGTTAACAACTTTGGGAAAGTTATTCTTCTTTTTTAGCTAGCTTTAGCTTTTCGGGGTACAGAAACCGAGACGACAGTCACTAGCAATATACTGCCAAAACGATGGATGCTCCGCGTTCCGTGAAATATTAAATTGGATGTAAAGAGGGGAAAACTTTAGAATAGTCTCTAAGCGTACGAATACAAAATATTTTGGTGACGTGTCACAGTCATAAAGACATTTTAAAAGGAGCATTATTACGAGTAAGCATTATTTTGAAACGCACTTTAGTTGATTAGTTTTACCAAAAATAATAACCACGTAAGCTTAGCTCCTGACATGTAAAATAGGATTGAGTTAAATTCTTTTGACCTGGATTGTCTTGAACACACCTCCAAAAACCCCGGGTGAATGTTTTTATAACCACAGTGACGTCCTGCTATGGATTCCCTATGGTTGGCTATACATTATAAAAATGGGCATTGGCAACATGAGGTCTTATTCTAAATCGAAATAAATACAGTAAAGTTGTGGTTTAAAAATTCTATAGGTTGAGTGCCAAACATCCACTCCCATGTCACATTGTTCAACTTAATCTTACATACATGTAATACGTAATTTACACATATTCTATTAAATACCTAGCTGCATACGTGGTATAATAAGTCGTCCTGTAATGAAATTCCTTAAGGGGTGCCTACCACAAACTCCCTTGTCACAATCTGTTTGATTTGAAATTTTTTGTATATACTGTCAATAGTTAAAGCGACCGTGCTATTTTTAGGCAAACAAATTAAACAAGGAAATGTTGACGTGTGCAAACAAAATTGAAAAATATTAAAATCATAAGCAATATAGGAGGGGTGAAAAAATACTTTTTTTGACTAAACTCAAAAAAAATTCACCACGGTAGCTCTGTTTTTTACAAGTCAGGACTTTCACTGGTTAAACTTTTTTGAATTTGGTTTCAACCACAGCCTATAATGCACGAATTCGTTTATATCAACAGGATTTAAGTACTGCGACACAGTTAATCTGTACAGTGCATATACTTCATTAAAACCAATATACCCAGTTAGTTTTATAGCATTTAATATATGACTACATTGTTTGATAGAAAATTTCTTACATTGAATATCTACAGGTCCCTCCGCAGGCACGTTGCTTAACGAACACTGCCCTGACATTGGTCTAATACCTAATGTACACATCATAATTTATCAATTCACTAACACACTTAAACATTATTTGTTACAACAGTTCTATGGGGTAGGGTTCAAAACCTTAATCCAAATGCGCAGTCGATCGTTTCTCCTGTAGTGAATGTGGTTGTCTGAATTTTTGTATTAGTTAACGTAAATTATAAGTTAAGAAAGCTGGCGCTGAATATAAAAAATTTTCTTTTATAAGGAACAAAAATCATACGCAATTACTTTGCGTTGTAGATACGTAATACGATGCAGAACTTTATTTTTCATTTATAATTTTTTGATTTTTTATCATTTTGTTACCTACCAAGTTTCGAATTTTTCAAAATCGTTAATACACCGTCTGCGGATTTTTGTGCAGGTACGCTATCCAAAATTTCAGATCAATTAGACAGTAAATGAAGGCGCAAATCGCGATCCGTTGTTCAAACTTCAGGTTGCCGGGCAACCGTTGCCCCAGCGAACGTATCTTAACTTACCCGAGATAAAAGAACATGTATTCTTAGAATTACGAGATCTTTCAATATATCACATAAAGCGTTCGAAAAATAGACCCCGTGTTCTTGAGTTTCCGTTAACTGGTGCTTACACTCTAAATGAAAAATGCGACCAGACCAGTTGGTCTATTTAAATTTCATAAATCTCTATAGAAGCTTAAATTTCTAGTTCAGACCTAAAGGCCTGATGGAACCATCACTTAATTCAGAAATTTATTTAGTTTCTGGTTTTGAAATTTATTTGCGTACTTTTTACGGAAGTTTTTATTTATTTTCTCGACACTTTTAAAATTTATTAAATATTTCTCTTATCTCAAATATTAGTCAATTGCTTTATTTAATTTAAAAAAGCATATATGCAATGTTTATTAAAGCCCGCTATATATTTGCAAATGACAGTAAATATTTACATTTAATTTTCGTGCAATATTTATTTTGTGAAAAATAGTACATCAGTTGCCGTCATCCCTTGCACATGTGGGATAAAAACAGAACGACTTAAAAACTTAAAAGCTTCAAATTCATAGGTTAACTTTAGAAGGTCTTCGGTTCCTAAATTGTATAAAGTTCGGATTTTATGGTGATCCACATTCTTCCCTCCCACATAGGCTAGTCCGTATCGCCAAGTCTCAACTATAGTTCATACAGTAGTATTTATCACAATTCATTCAATTTTAACTTATTCCAGTTACTACATTGCATACAAAATATGTCAAGATGCATTGCTTTGGGCTGGTTCCAGTCAACATTAGTACTTCAAAAATAAGTTTATGTTTACAGATCATACTTAAAAATTAGCTTTAAAATTGGTATTAATTTAAGGAAGCCTAACTAACTAACGTTATCTGGTTGGCTTGTTCATGGTCCTTTTATGGTCACGGCGTTTTCTTCTGTGTTTCACAGGCCAAGATCTTCTAGCCTTAAATAAATTGACCATGCGTCTCTTGACACTTGCTAATTTGGTACGCATAAATTTAATTATCTGTTTCCACATGCTAGTTATCCAGGCCCAAATTCGTTTCCGAATCTCAACAAGAAACATAATAGCAGCGAACCCATGGCCAAATAAAAGAGTAGCAAAAACTATTAAAATATTTCCAGAAATTTGAGAAGTTTGGTATCTTTTATGTGAAGTCGCCTCCGACAATTCTTGCATATCATTTCCATAAATGTTTCGAATGTGTTGCCAAATTCCTGAGTCTGGAAATATATTTAGCAAGTTAACCAATGTATTTGATATCCACCCTTTTAACGCAAACCCGACATTCCTTTCCAGTAAAACTTCCTTTCCCACAGTTATAAAAGACATTTTGGGATGAGTTCGAAGCTTCGAATATATTTCATACAAGTTAGCTTGCCGCAACACCAAAGCAGAATTGTTGCACTTGATGAGTTGCTCAATTAAAATGGGCACATGTTGGTCTGTCCTTTCATCAAACCAACCTTGTGAATTCAACCTCCACGCCATTCCGGAGGATTCATTGGGAAGCAGTTTCGTGTTTTTAAAAAGACGACTGTATAAACTTTCATTTATACCATACACATCGACATGTTGAACATTTTCATCATTATACCACGGACCTTCAAAGTCTACTTTCTTACTGTTTAGCTCTAAGAATTCTGCTAAATACATGTGTAAAACTTCAGAGTAGAAAATATAAGGCTTTGAAGTGAAATTCCGATCATATTTAAATGTGTGATCCGTTATAATAAAGTCAGTTGTATTCCTCAAGTATTGGAAATCATTCTGTGTAGTTGACGAATAACCCAAACTCAGTCTGGTGTAAATACTAAAATTTGCGGCTAATAACTGATCAAAATACAATAGAGGGATAGCTTTTCTTGTGGACATGAGGTTGTACACGTTGTCATATAGAATAATTGTACCAGCAATCCATCGCACTCCTGCTGCTTTAAGATGCTTTTCTGTAAACGCGCTGCCTTGCTCAAGCAAAATAACGATGGGTTCAAAAAATATTCGGGATGACCAAACTTCTTGCAAACTAAATTTCTTCAATGCTAAATTTTCGTATGTGATTTCGTCACATCTTACAAATATACATAGAATTGTTGGCATGACGGTCAAGTTTAGTAATAAAAGACACGCCCAAACGTAGCCATCAAAAACCCAAAACAGCTCTCTGAAAGAAAAACTTTGGATTTGCTCAGTACCACAAGCGATGAACCCAAATTCTCGGGTAGGATCAGGCAACGTCAACGGATGAGGTACCGCTGTTGGATAAATCGCATTATCCAATGAGACAAATTGGTAGTTATTTGCTACAGGTATGGAACTGAATTCTTCATATTCTATTGCGTTTTCTTTACATCTCACAATTCTTTCGTCCTCATCAATTACTGTGAGATTATAACGCTTTATAATTTGAAACCACTCGGCAATAAAAGGGATTGAAAAAATAACTTTGGATTTTGGAAACACTTCAAATGCATTTTGTAGAAAGTCATTTCTGCAAAAAGAGTGGTACAAAAAAGTGCGTAATTCTTCATCATCACTTTCCAATTGTGCCGGGAGGAGCGAAGCATCAAAAGCATTCACAACTGTCTCAATTTTTTGTCCACTTGGAAAGTCGATTTGGTTAAAGTTTATGACGTATTGGTTTCTAAGAATGATAAGTTGAACTGAGTAAGTGGTTGAGATTTTTTGATTTGTTTTATCATTGCCAAGAAAAGGCATCGTACAAAAAACGTAGAAGATGTCCCTGTTCAAATCAATTTTTAAATCGTCGTCACCCAACTCCCAGTGTCGAAAGTGGCTTTTAAACCACAGCCCAATTCCATCTGGAGATTCCCACAGTTGCTGCTTTGACGACATGTGTTTTTGCTCGATCAAGTATATATTGATTGGAACGTTTGAGGGAAGCAAACTGTCTACGTTCCGATACGAAGAAAATACGGTGACTGCATTTTCTGATTGAATTTGATCAAAATAAGCATCAACCTGCCCCTCTCGTGGTGCTCTAGTTTGTTTCGGATGTATTGATACCAAAACTTCACATGTCCATGGTTTTATTTTTATAACAAATTTTCGAAAATTTATTTCAGTGCAAATTCTCGATGAGCTTCTGAAATAAGAGGATATTGGACACTGAACTTTATTTCCGGATATGTCAGTTACAGTGCCGTTGTATGGAAGTTTTAAGGAACTGGAAACGCCAAAAACATTACTGCTGCCTTTGCCACAAACGGAAAGTCTGGTCCGTTTTTGTATGCTGGGAACAATTAGTTGAGGTAGGTCTACGTTTTGGAAGTTGGTCATGTGAATCAGGCAATGTTTGTGAAGTTTTAAGATGTCGCCAAGACCTACGATGGATTTAACGTTGAAGTGCTCTTCAATAAAAACACGCTCTTTGAGGATTTTTTTGTGGGTGTAGTATTTATTTGGACTTAAAGCGTCGTAATAAATTAAACTCTGGGTAATGTGGAAAATTATTGCCGCAAGATAGAGCACTGTGCTTATTTTCTTAAAATCCATTTTCTACGCGAACATTAATTACTTTTATGTAATCTAAATATTTCAAGAATAAGATTTCTGTATTCAAGGTGACGGATATCCAGAAATTATCACAAATCTGGCAAGTGCAAAAAGGTTGTTTTATTTCGTAATTTGATAATGTTAGGTTTTATTACAAAGCAAACGATTATGTTGTGGGCTAAATTTCGACGGTTCCTGCCATATGCGACAAATATTTCTCAAAAACTCAAAATTACACATTTGTACATAATTCATTACAAGCAGATTGCTTGAGCATTGCCACTTTTGTGTGAAGTGAACAGAAAATGCGCACGTAATACTTGCCCACTGTGATAAGATGTCGCAAAAGTTCTATCCCGGATTGATTAATTAAATGTTTGTCATGTAGTCACGACACGAATTTCGGTCTTTTGCTTGTATAAGTATTGTCTAGCATGGTCTGAAACGGATGATATTTCTTAAGAAATATATTGAATATATTATAATATTTTTTCTGTCGAACAAGCTACGTTATATAGATAAGCCCTCCCTCCTGGTAAGTAATTGTTTTTGCCACGGTGTCACCCCTGAAAATTCCACTGCTGACGTGTATAAGTAGAAAGAATTTTCAAATACAAAATTTTCATTGTAGGTGAACGTTGTCCAACACGAGCAGAGGCGTAGCAGCCTAATTCTGTGTGGATAGACAAAAGATTGGCTGGAAAGACGTTTACATGTAAAATAATCAAATTTTAAATACAACATTTGTCTCCAATGCATTTTATATAAGGCGTCTAAAATTCTAGTGGGAAATTCTCCTCCTTATTGTGACAACCCCTCAACACCAGGATAAAAGGTAAGAGGATAGTTGCATTTGCAGGATTTCATTTTAGACAACACTTACTCCAATATGTATTAACCATTTGAAGTCTTGCCAATAGGAGTTTAAGTCAAAATATTTTAAGCAATTGTAACATATACTTGGTGAGTGGCATCGAATTTTGACAACCAAATTTTAAACCTCGAAGTCTTTTATATTACAAAGATTTGAAAACTTTCAGTACTGTAAACTTACAATAATGTTGTTTCCAACGACTTTTAACCTCTATTCCCGCACAATACAGACACTGTTTGCTAAGGAATTGGTTTACAGGATGCGACCTATTTGTTGAGGCATTTGGTACTTTCATTTGTATTTTTTCGGGTTTACCTGGAATTCGAATTTTCAAAACCAATCCAGGTCGTTTTATGAATCGTAAGGAGAGTATGTGCTTCATATTTCCAATCAATGGTGATGGTCAATCGGCCAAAGAACATTGAGATATCAACGCCCCTTTGCAAAATCTTGAAATGTCCAATGCATTTAATTATCAATTTGGCCCAAGTTTTTATGCCATTTTTCGTGACTAACACGATGCACGCCCAGCCTAACAGTCAGATAAAGCGTAGAAAAACTTCATGGCATGGCATGGCGAAAAGGCATGGCGGGAAAGAAATCCCTCTGCTCTCATAGGTGTAATTACTTTTTTTGGGGTGAAGCAAGAAGGTTTTCCACGCTTTATCTGACTGTTAGGCCTGGGCCTGAATCGATAGTATCTACATATCTAGCGTATTTAAATCTCGAAATCAAAACATCGGTCAAATGATTGAAACATAGCTCACGGACTTCTTTTTTACAAGCTCACCCATCATACCTATTGAACATTGCACCATAGATTCTACACAATATCTACGTTTTGAATGCAGAAATTGTGTTGCATTTTTGAGTGTGAAAGCAACAATACGGCGCATGGATATTACATTGATATTTCGTCGAATCGGCGTAGAACCGCAATTGGACGATGCATCGTTTTAACACATATACAATTGCATACTGCACAAGTTCTTCTAAATTGAATGACGGTATCGCAAATTTCATAATTTTTTGTATTACAGCACACGACTTCAACTACACACTAACACTCATTTGTATGATTTGGTAGATTGTGAAGGAAGAATTTACTATATATCAGTGTTTTAGTGACAAGCCAATTTTTATATGATGAACTACTTGAGCAATTGCGTATAGAGTGTACAAGGGTAAGTGAAACATAGGGATCGAATGGGTTACGAGGGAGCGGTGGTTAACGAACATAAGATTTTTCTTGGGATTCCAATGGAAAGGCGTGGCATTGAAAAAATTTGCCCATCGGATTTGCAAACATAATATTTTCAAATATCGACGGCTAAGCATGTTGAAATGAAACTTGTTTATGATTTTTAGGGTGAGCTTCATCTAAAAAGTCAACTATATTTAGACATACATGTGGACATGTATGGTTAGCAATTTTCTAATGGGTTTATATTTATTTTTCGTTTCGATGTTTTAGACAAATAGATTGAATTTTAGCTGAAAGTAATAGCTTTGTGTTCATCCTATATTGCTGAAACTTGTTCAATTATGAAAACATGTTGTTTTAAAACAAATTTATTTTACAATCAAATAACCTTAACTTCGATTAAATGAAAATTAGTCTTCAAAAGATATTTAGAGAATACTTTTAAATAGACATAAACCTTCTTATTTTTTATTTTCAAGCGTGACCATAGTTTAGTTAAATATTTCTACACCAAATATAACTATACGGTTTCATAACCAAGGACAATAATTCCTGTTTGTTAGCATGTAAATTGAGATTATTTATTTCTAATATTAGGGCTTATAAACTGGAATTAACATTTTAATTAAGTGTGATGTGAGAAAGCATTAAAATTGAGTTGAATGAATTGAAAACAAGTATTGATCTGAAGTCTATAATCTGGAAGGTTTTTGCTTCTAAAGCATGTATGAAGTATTTAAAGTTTTAAATTAATATTTTTTCAATGTTAGCAAGGCTCGAACAGTTCCTCTTGTCAACTTCCTCAAGAATTTTAATACATTTAGTTTCCTAATCCTGTACATTGTCCCATACCTAATTTGGACTGGGCTGCAAGAGTCCACAAATTTTTTCATAATCTTATTATTATACCTGGAACCCCACTCATGTTTCTTAATAGATCTCAAGACCTTCACACCTGTTTGGAATAAAGCCCCTCAATGCATAAATGCCAATGGTAACCGAGCAAGTACCACACGCCGACCAAAGCAACAGTATCCCCATATTTATTGGAGTAAGGCGTTCTCCATATGTAATCAGAGCTACGTTGCAATAGCATGCCAGCTTGAGCATAACCGCTTCCGTTGGGATAATTGTGGCGCAAACTAAATCCAAAAGTTTTTGGTGGATCAGCTCAAGTGTCCTGTAATTTACGCAGATGACTGAAATATCCCTGAAAGATGCGTTTGTTCTCGGCTTTTGCTTGTTATTTCCACAGATGAACGCATTGAGTAGTTTCGAAGTGTAAAGACCAATGGAAAGCATAAAGGTACAATCAATTAGAAGAACTGCCCAAACGGCTTGAAGAAAATACAAATTTTCTATTCCAAAAAAAATTTTGATCGGAATTGTGGCATATTTTTGTGGAACTAGAGAAACAATATATACAGGTCAATCGGTGAAGAACATGTAGTGAAAACTTATGAAAACTCCAAAAAATGGGTAAGAAAAAGTGAGTAGTGTGAGAATCCAATCCAATGCTTTGTTTTGAAATGATGTTTCGGGTCTAGGCGTTTTGCGCTTGGAACATTTTGCGCTTTTAGAACTTTGCGCTTACGTCATTTAGCGCTTGGGAATTTTGCGCTTTTGGTCAATTTGCCCTTATGACATTTGCGCTTTGATCATTTTCGGTTTGGTATTATTGTTGCTTTCTCTTAGGTGCTCACTATCAGAAATACGGTAATAACTTAATGCATGAAATCAAAGACCGCACTTGTCTCACCACAAATTCGATACTAGAGAAGCCATAAAAATTTCTGCACTTAGGGCACCTTTCTAGTAAATAATAAAGGATTACCACTGAAAAGATCTCATCCTGGTTTAACATATGAACAACCCGGAGCAGGTTTCAGTGGTAATCCTTTATTATTACTAGAAAGGTGCCCTAAGTGCAGAAAATTTTTTATGCTTCTCTAGTATCGAATTTGTGGGTGAGACAAGTGCGGTCTTTTGATTTCATGCATTAAGTTATTACCGTATTTCTGATAGTGAGCCACCTAAGAGAAAGCAACCAATAATACCAAACCGAAAATGATCAAAGCGCAAAATGTCATAAGGGCAAATTGACCAAAGCGCAAAATTCCGCAAAGCGCCTAAATGACGTAAGCGCAAAGTTCAAAGCGCAAAATGTTCCAAAGCGCAAAACGCCTTAGACCCGAAACATCATTTCAAAACAAAGCATTGGATTGGATTCTCACACTACTCACTTTTTCTTACCCATTTTTTGGAGTTTTCATAAGTTTTCACTACATGTTCTTCACCGATTGACCTGTATATATTGTTTCTCTAGTTCCACAAAAAATATGCCACAATTCCGATCAAAATTTTTTTTGGAATAGAAAATTGTATTTTCTTCAAGCCGTTTGGTTCTTCTAATTGAATTGTACCTTTATGCTTTCCATTGGTCTTTACACTTCGAAACTACTCAATGCGTTCATCTGTGGAAATAACAAGCAAAAGCCGAGAACAAACGCATCTTTCAGGCGATATTTCAGTCATCTGCTAAATTACAGGACACTTGAGCTGATCCACCAAAAACTTTTGGATTTCGTTTTGCGCCCACAATTATCCAACGAAGCGCGTTTATGCTCAAGCTGGCATGCTATTGCAACGTAGCTCTGATTACATATTGGAGAACGCCTTTACTCCAATAAATAATGGGGATACTGTTGCTCTTGGTCGGCGTGTGGTACTTGCTCGGTTACCATTGCATTTATGCATTGAGGGCTTTATTCCAAAACAGGTGTGAAGGTCTTGAGATCTATTAAGAAAACATGAGTGGGGTTCAGGTATAATAATAAGATTATTGAAAAAAATTTGTGGACTTCTTGCAGCCCAGTCCAAATTAGGTATGGGACAATGTACAGCGATTAGGAAACTAAATGTATTAAAATTCTTGAGGAAGTTGAAAGAGGAAACTGCTTTCGAGCCTTGCTAACATTGAAAAAATATTAATTTAAAACTTTAAATACTTCATACATGCTTTAGAAGCAAAACCTCCAGATTATAGACTTCAGATCAAAATACTTTTTTTCAATTCATTCAACTCAATTTTACTGCTTTCTCACATCACACTTAATTAAAAATGTTAATTCCAGTTTATAAGCCCTAATATTAGAAATAAATAATCTCCAATTTACATGCTAACAAACAGGAATTATTGTCGGTTAATGAAACCGTATAGTTATATTTGGTGTTAGAAATATTTAACTAAACTATGGTCACGCTTTGAATAAAAAAATAGAAGGTTTATGTCTATTTAAAAGTATTCTCTAAATATCTTTTGAAGACTAATTTTCATTTAATCGAAGTTAAGGTTATTTGATTGTAAAATAAATTTGTTTTAAAACAACATGTTTTCATATTGAACAAGTTTCAGCAAGCAATATAGGATGAACACAAAGCTATTACTTTCAGCTAAAATTCAATCTATTGTCTAAAACATCGAAAACGAAAAATAAATATAACCATTAGAAATTGCTAACCATACATGTCCACATGTATGTCTAAATATAGTTGACTTTTTAGATGAAGCTCACCCTAAAAATCATAAACAAGTTTCATTTCAACACATGCTTAGCCGTCGATATTTGAAAATATTATGTTTGCAAATCCGATGGGCAAATTTTTTCAATGCCACGCCTTTCCATTGGAAATCCAAGAAAAATCTTATGTTCGTTAACCACGCTCCCTCGTAACCCATTCGATCCCTATGTTTCACTTACCCTTGTACACTCTTTACGCAATTGCTCAAGTAGTTCTCATCTATAAAATTGGCTTGTCACTAAAACACTGATATATAGTAAATTCTTCCTTCACAATCTTTACCAAATCATAAAAATGAGGTTTGTGTGTAGTTGAAGTCGTGTGCTGTAATACAAAAAATTATGAAATTTGCGATACCGTCATTCAATTTAGAAGAACTTGTGCAGTATGCAATTGTATATGTGTTAAAACGATGCATCGTCCAATTGCGTTCTACGCCGATTCGACGAAATATCAATGTAATATCCATGCGCCGTATTGTTGCTTTCACACTCAAAAATGCAACACAATTTCTGCATTCAAAACGTAGATATTGTGTAGAATCTATGGTGCAATGTTCAATAGGTATTGATGGGTGAGCTTGTAAAAAGAAGTCCGTGAGCTATGTTGCAATTCATTTGACCGATGTTTGTGATTTCGAGATTTAAATACGCTAGATATGTAGATACTATCGATTCAGGCCCAGCCTAACAGTCAGATAAAGCGTGGAAAAACTTCTTGCTTCACCCCAAAAAAAGTAATTACACCTATGAAAAGAGCAGGAGGATTTCTTTCCCGCCATGCTTTTCGCCATGCCATGCCATGAAGTTTTTCTACGCTTTATCTGACTGTTAGGTGGGCGTGCATCGTGTTAGTCACGAAAAATGGCATAAAAACTTGGGCAAATTGATAATTAAAATGCATTGGACATTTCAAGATTTTGCAAAGGGGCGTTGATATCTCAATGTTCTTTGGCCGATTGACCATCACCATTGATTGGAAATATGAAGCACATACTCTCCTTACGATTCATAAAACGACCTGGATTGGTTTCTTTGAAAATTCGAATTCCAGGTAAACCGAAAAAATACAAATGAAAGTACCAAATGCCTCAACAAATAGGTCGCAAATCCTGTAAACCAATTCCTTTAGCAAACAGTGTCTGTATTGCTGGGCGGAATAGAGTTAAAAGTCGTTGAAACAACATTATTGTAAGTTTACAGTACTGAAAAGTTTTTCAAATCTTTGTAATATAAAAGACTTCGAGGTTTAAAATTTGTTGTCAAAATTCGATGCCACTCACCAAGTATATGTTACAATTGCTTTAAAATATTTGACTTAAAAACTCCTATTGGCAAGACTTCAAATGGGTTAATAATATTGGAAGTAAGTGTTGTCCTAA